>OVBX01002034.1:7253-22235 GCA_900406325.1 Erucastrum elatum | reverse complement strand
GGACTGTGCCAAACAGAAAATACCAAAACCAAAATTGAAACGAATTTCATAAACAATCGAGTGGATCCTATATCTTTGGAATAAAAAGATGAAATTATCCAAAAACCCGGAAACCAAACCGGAACCGAAATGGACCCAATTTTTAAAAAATATTAGATGGTTTTTTAACTTTACTATATGAACCAACCGAAAACCGAAATAACCAAACCAAAATTTATAAATATCTGAATTGCTAAATTTAATGTATCCTAAATATCCAGAACTGAAAACCCCAAAAATAAAAAAAATAAATACCCAAAAATAAACTGAATGCTGAGGCGTAATTGTTTATCTACATTTAAATGGTTGGAAAAAACATTTTATTTGTACAAATTTTTAACTCCTCTTAGCGGGGCACATATATAGTCCATAGACTAATTAAAAATATAAGTAATGTTTTCATATTGACCTTAACATGCAATCAAATTGTAAACATGGTGACCTATATATAATCTGGTTCAGATTTAATAAAATATGTTAATTAAAAATTCGAGAAAATTCAAAAACCCGTCATTGAACCGCGACTTGATGCTGTTTGACTTAGTAAAAACTAAAAAAAAAACTGATTGCATTTTTTAAAAAAATGGTTTACTTTTTAATAAAACATAAAACTGAAGAAAATATTTATCGAGTTGTTTATTAGCTTAACTTTTAGCCAAAACTTTCTTTTTCATGGCGAAAAAATGAAAATTCAAATAAAATCTTTAAATATATTTTAAATAAAACATGAATATATTATTTTGTATTTTACAGTAGTAATGATATTATTTTCGTATATATAGTAATATTATTTATAGATTAGCATTTGCAGAACTATACAGTAACCTACAAATAGTTTATTGTTTGCTATAAATTTTGTAATCGTAACTAAACCAACTTGCTAAATTTTATTTTCATTTTAGTGTATCCATATATAATATGCGTTTTTATAGCAAAATGGAAAATCAAATGAATATTTTGCCATTAATAAGGCTATTAGTAATAATCTTATATAGTTAGAGATAAATAAGGCAAGACCAAAAATATTGTTAGTTAATGAAAAGATCCAAAACAACTTTCATAGGTAGATTTATTTAAACTCTTTTTTTTTTTAATAAAGTAGATTGTAATTCAGACACTTCTCTTTACCACCAAGATTTGCTGGAAATAGAAATAGTGGTTTTGACAAAGCAAAAAAAAACATAGTGGTTGATAGATCCCAACAATGGTGAGTGAATTAAGGAAGTAAAGGAATAGCAGCTAAAAGTTTTTTTTGTTGAAAAACAATTCAATTCAAAAAGGGTTGCACAAAAAAAACTCAACTAATCTAAATTAAATTATTAATCCCTACCGGGCTGGATAAAACTCTTGTTTAATTAAACTCGTTTTTCTTACAACATTTAAAATCGGGTTCTTAATAGTAAGCAGTATTGTTGACAAAAAATATAGTAAACAGTATTACTGAAGAACATACTTTCAGTTATAAATTATTGAAATCATAGAACCGAAACATATGAAAGCCTAAATTAATTATTTTTAAGGGAAAATTTGGATAAATGCACTTCAATAAGATTATAATTTCAAAAATACATCCTTGATTTAAGCTTTTGAAAAATACACTTATTTATATATAAATTTACCAAATTGCCCAATCTTAATATTTTTCAATTTCATTATATTTTTAAAAAATTGTTTTCGAAAAAAGAAAAATCGTTAGAGAATATGCATAATATCTTTTAAACTACATAATATCTTTTCCATATCTTTTTAATATATTTATAAATTTTATTATATTGAATAATAAATTTTATTTATTTTAAAGTTAACAAAATAAATTAAAATCTATATTAGCGTCATGATAAACTCAACTCAAATCATAATTTTATTTATTTTATATATCTTTGTTATTTTAACATATTTATCTTTAAACAAATATTTATTTTAAGCACAAATAATTATAAATTATTATTAATTACAAATTTATGTATTAATTATTGAAATATTAAATTGGGGTAAAAAGTAAATTCCCATTAAAAAAAGTTTAGTTTTCAAAAAAAATTAGAATCAATGTATTTTTCAAACTTCAAATCTTAAATAGGGTATTTTCCAAATTATCTCTTATTTTAATCACATGTACTAGGCTCTGTAGCCTCTTAAAGTTTTAAACATGCACAATTTTAAGAATCAAATAGATCGTTTTTAGTCTTTACAGCACTTATTAAACTGTCCATCTGACCATAATTACTTAAAGATTGTATATTCTAATGACAAATTTTAATACTTTACTACATGTACTCTGAAATGTGCATGAAAATAATTATGACCAGTGCTTTTTATTCCCAAACTTTCCATTTTATACTACAGAAGTGGATAAATTATCCACGATGCTGACAAATAAAACAAATTATCTACGACATAAATGGCATATATAATTTTTTTCTAGGATAATAATAAAAAAAATATTTACCATAAAAAATAGTACATAAGAATCTAAATGACTGATAAAAATGTTTCATAAAATGTAAAAGAACATTTATATCGTTAAATTTAACTAATCTAGACTTGGAACTTATATTCACTTATATTTATTATATCTTTTAACAAAAAAAAATCAAATTAAAATCAACTCTCTAAGTTTCCTTTTTAAATTTTTAAATTTTTGTTTTTATTTTTACTTCACCAATTCTCCTGTATTTGAGGAATACGGTTTTGAAGTAGGATTTATGTTTCTTTTTTAATAAAAATATGATATTTAAAATAACAGTTTTAAAATAGTTTTGAAAAGAATTTTGGAATTTTAAAATAAAATTCAGATTTTTTTTTGATTTTTTTCAAAAGTAAAATAAAACAAGTTTGAACTAAAAAATATTTTTCGAAGTATTTTTATTTTATTGCTTATTTATATGTATATATCTATAAATTAAAGGTAACAGGTCTTTTACCTCTTTATTCTTTAATGAATTTTTGTCATTTTTTGTTTGTTCTTTTAATAGAAAAAACTATATTTTACAGTATATTGGGAGATTTACTCCAAAATATCACGATTAGCTGACATAATTTTTATATACTATGACATCCTTTTTTAAATATGTATTTTGACAAGAAAATTTAAACAAGTTTTTTTTTTGAGAAATAAATCTAAACAAGTTACAACTAAGTTATCCGATACTAAAAACTTGTTTTTCTTGTACGGAAGCTCATCCTGCTAGGAACTCAGTTAATTAGGGACATGGTTCGGAATAATTTAGAGATCATCCATGGATCTATATGTCCATATAGATCATGTTCTTACATTGTCAAGAATGTGCAAATACTCTATTTGCCTCTATTGTTCTATAATTCTCTTTTTCTCTTTTTTTTTTCCTTATTTTTCTTGCTGCCATGGGCCATGCACTTACTCCAGAATATATTTGAGATTACTTTCTTTCTGTCTCTTTGAAAACCAGGAAATTACTCCGAATTATAAGATAGAATGTAATATAAGGTACAATCGCGAAACAACTGTGGTACGATTCAAATAGTAGCAAAAGTATATAAATATATATTTATACGTATATATTTTTATTACTATTAACGGTGCAGTGTGGTAGATCACCATTCAGAGCTTATATGTGAGCTGTAAGAAGCAAAACGATCAAATAGGAACGTTTCAAATAGCTTTTGATATTATATATTTCCAGAAAAGACACTTTTTACTTTGTTAGAAGGAACAATACAACTGGCCAAATAAAGAGGGAACAATGAAAAGGAATGATACCCCGACGATAATCACCAAATCCCACTATCACATTTTTCCCTTCCATTTACACAAATAAGTTTAAAATTCTTAATAATCGAATATAATAAATGTATGGCGTATGGAATTATACCAAGTGGCAAAATTAGGACTTAAAATACTTGTAAGTTGTAACTATATGTACTCTCTTTTCAAATCCAGGCACTCGTTTTAAAACATTTCGACTCGAAGAATTAAAATTAGAGGTTTTATAAGCTTAACAAAAATTTATTTGGTAACGAGGTCTGTAAGATTTGAACTTCTGCCCCTTTAAATCATTTTTCAGACATTAATCAATTGAATTACTATAAGATTTTAATAAAAAGAACGGTCAACAATGTATATATTTAAACAGAAATAGAAGCACATGATTCTCTAACTTCCATTTACGACCGACACTATCGACATCTTTAAAATACCACTACGAACATTTAGATTTTGAAGCCATAGATCGAACGTCAATATAATATTAATGCAGATTAGTTAATTCTAACAGTATAGAAATATAAACAGCTAATTGATGTCAAATAAATAAACAATAATATTCTTGTTAATACACAATCAACTAAACTGATACCTTTTATGAATATTAGAAAATCGTTTTACGAGATTTCATAATATTGGAATGAGTCCAATAATTGCTTATACATTTATAATTTTATAGTAATCATAACAGAGCCTTAACTTTTAACTTGAAGTGGTGTACATATAGCAAAAATAAATCGGCAAAAAACTTTTCTTATACGCTCTGAGGCGAAAATTTTGGCGATTAGGGTTTCCAAAGTGATTTATTTTCCAAGGCAGCTCGCCGGCGCCGCCATAGGGCTTCCGATGGAGGCTCCGGCTACTCCCGACGAGTCGGAGATGGGTTCTCCTCCTGTATCGAACACAGTTGCTCCAAAAGACCATTGGGTTCGTGCGGTTCAAGGAGAACAGAAAGGTTTGAAGAAGTATGAGGTTAACGTGGTGATGAAAGACGGTGTTGGATCGATAATGGTTCCAGATGAAGTAAAGGAAGCGTCTCCCCTGTGGGATGAATTTTTTATGGGGAAGTTTTTAGACAAAGCTCCTCACATCGCTAAAGTTCATGCAATAGTGAATAAGATTTGGAGTTTGGGAGATAAAACACAGGTGGTGGAGGTGTATATTATCAACTCAAATACTATGAAGTTTAGGGTTCCTAATTCTTCAACAAGAAAACACATTCTCCGCAGGGAAATGTGGAATTTGGCTGGTATTCCAGTGGTCATGTCCAACTGGTCTCCTTTTATTGAAGAGGATCAACCAGAAGAGAAATCTATACCATTATGGGTGCATCTCAACAATGTCCCAAGGAACATGGTGTCTTGGAAAGGGTTGAGTTTGATAACAAGTCCAGTGGGAGTTCCTGTCAGGTTCCATCCTGAAACAACACAATGTGTCAATTTGAAACTACCCCGAGTTTTGGTGAATGCTGATCTCACAAAAGAGCTACCTAAAACTATGGCTTTCAATTTCAACGGCAAGAAGACTCTAGTCGAGTATATCTACCCTAGGCTCCCTGCGAGGTGTACCAATTGTATGAAGTGGGGACATTGGGTGCAAGCATGTTTGGCTCCAAAAAAGGTTTTGAATGAACAAAAAAATGCAGAGGTGGAAGATGGTGAAATTGTGGGAACACCACACATTGAGAATGAAAAGGAGAAGCAATCTGATACGCAGAGGGAGGAGATTCCTGCGTTGGAATGTTAAAAGAGATGCAAGTTGAGCAGAGTATAACGCCTGCAGGGGAGAAGGAGGTAGATCGGGTACTGGAAAACAGAGTAGAGGACGGTATGGTTTTCACAAAAGAGGTGGAAGAGAGTTTATTTACGGATGTGATTACCCCAAAAGAGATGGAGTGGTCTGATGTATCTCCAGGAAAAGCCAGTAGATCACCTAAAAAGATGACTGAGCCTGAACAAGTCCTGACAAATTCAATATTCTCTGTTCTTGCCCCTTCAGAGGAGGAGGAGGAGCATGAGGAAACGTTCCAGGAACCCCCTGAGGAGGCGGAAAGTAATGAAGATAGCTCTAAGCAAAAAAGCTTAGTTGATATTGAAAATAATGAGTTAGAAGATGCTACACAGTATTCTGCTAATCAACAAAGTGAGAAGGACCAAAAAGTGGTTGTCTTACGGCAGTCTTTACCTAGAGACTCTAAAGACAAGCATAAGTTCCTATCTAATCCGAGTGCTCAGAAAGCCAGGGAGGGAGTACCTCTGGCTTCGAGCAAAAAGTCTTCTCGCAAACAATATTAATGTCTGGTTTCTTTTGGAACATCAGAGGTCTCAATAAAAAATCTAAACACTCTGTAGTTCGAGAATGGATCAGAAAGAGAGCGTTCCAGTTTGGCTGTCTACTGGAGACGAAGGTTAAGGAAGCTAAGGCGAGTCGTCTTGCTGAATCGATATTTGGAGATTGGTCTTTCCTATCAAATTATGAAAATAATAGGTTGGGAAGGATTTGGATTGTTTGGAATCCGAAGGTTAGAGTGACTCCATGTTTTAAGACTGGCCAAGTAATCACTTTGTGCTGTTTTGTTGGAAGGGATGTCTGAAGAAATATTTTGCTCCTTTGTTTATGCTGCTAACACAGTGGAAGAGAGGAGGGAGCTATGGCAGGATCTTAAATCCCATCAGGACTCACCGATGATAAAGAACAAGCCATGGTTGATTTTTGGAGACTTTAATGAGATATTGGATGAAGAGAAGCACTCAGGCAACGAAGACATGGCATTGCTGACTAATGGGATGAGAGAATTTCAAAGTGTGGCCAATTATTGCTCGCTAATTGACATGTCTTATCAAGGTCCAAAACTCACTTTGAGTAATAAGAGGGATAATGACTTGATTTGCAAGAAACTGGATCGAACTTTGATGAATGATTCATGGTTACAGAAGTTCCCTCAGGCGTACTGTGTCTTTGAGGCGGGAGGATGCTCTGATCATCTTCGCTGTAGGATTGTAATTCAAGAGGGGGAGGCTAAAGTACGAAAACCTTTCAAATTCATCAACGCAGTGGCTGGCTTCCCTGAATTCCTACCTTTGGTTAAAGATTTTTGGGAAACTACAGATCATCTATTTAATTCTACTTCTGCGATGCACCGCCTATCCAAGAAGTTGAAGCTGTTGAAACCTCATTTAAGAAAGTTGAGCAGGGATCACATAGGAGAAATAGTAAAGAAAACGAAGGAAGCTTGGGGTCTCCTCTGTGTTCGCCAAAGTACTACTATGCTTAGCCCAACGCAAGAAAATATGAAAGAGGAATCACTGGCCTATGATCACTGGAACTTTCTTTCTACTCTGGAGGAGAAAATTCTGAGTCAAAAGGCAAAAGTTCAATGGTTGGATATTGGGGATGGCAATAATAAACAATTCCACAGAGTTGCCAGAGTTAGAGAGGTCCGCAATGCGATCAGAGAAATCCATAGAGAAGATGGTACAATAGCAAAAAATCAAAAGGAGATAAAGGAGGAAGCGGTGAACCAATTCTCTCGATTCTTATCTCATAAGCCTGATGATTACATAGGTGTATCTGAAGAGGATCTTACTCGACTCTTGGGGTTTGAATGCGACGAAACAGACATGCGGCTGTTAGATAAGGAAGTATCTGAGGAGGAGATTACAAAGGTTTTATTCGCTATGGCAGCAAACAAATCCCCAGGTCCTGATGGATTTACTTGCGAGTTCTATAAATCAGCTTGGCCGGTCATTGGAAAGGACTTTGTTGTAGCAGTACAGTCGTTCTTTACGAGAGGTTTCCTACCCAAAGGCGTCAACTCTACTATCTTAGCCCTTGTACCAAAGAAAGACGAAGCAACAAGAATGGGAGATTACAGACCCATTTCGTGTTGTAATGTCTTATACAAGGTACTTTCTAAAATTTTGGCGAACCGGCTGAAAAAGATACTTCCTAAATTCATCTCTACGAATCAATCAGCATTTGTCAAAGATCGCCTACTCATGGAGAATTTTTACTAGCCTCCGAGCTAGTTAAAAGCTACCATAAACCGGATATATCATCTAGATGCGCGGTAAAGATTGATATCTCTAAGGCTTTTGATTCAGTTCAATGGCCTTTTTTGCTGTCTATTCTCTCTGCTATAAAGCTTCCGGAAAAATTTGTTCTCTGGGTGAAGAAATGCATCGAACTTGCCTCTTTTTCGGTTCAAATCAATGGTGAATTGGCTGGTTACTTTAATAGTACCAGAGGGCTTCGCCAGGGTTGTTCTCTCTCCCCTTATCTGTTTGTTATATGCATGGAGGTGCTGTCTAAGCTGCTAAATAAAGTAGCATTGGAGAAGAAGTTAGGATATCATCCTTACTGCGAAGAAGTTCAGTTGACTCATCTCTGTTTTGCACACGATTTATTAATATTCTCTGATGGTAAAAAGAGCTCGGTGGAAGGGATTCTTCAGGTCTTTAAAGAGTTCGCAGGCATGTCAGGCTTACATATAAGTCTGGAAAAATCTACCTTGTTTTTGGCTGGTGTATGTGCAGATCGTGAGGCAATATTGGCGCAATTTCCATTTGAAGTGGGGACTCTTTCGGTCCGGTATCTTGGGGTTCCTCTCCTCACTAAGAGGATGACGTCGAGTGACTATTCTCCTCTAATTAACAGAGTTAAGAAACGAATAACATCTTGGACGGTACGGCAGCTCTCTTTTGCGGATCGCCTGCAACTTATTGGCTCTGTGATCTACAGTATAACTAACTTCTGGATGTCGATCTATAGGCTCCCGAAACAGTGTACTAAAGAGATTGATCAACTCTGTTCCTCATTTTTATGGTCAGGTTCAACAATGAGCACAACAAAAGCCAAGATATCTTGGGACAATGTCTGTAGGCCGAAAGATGAAGGAGGTTTGGGGCTATGGTCGTTGGCTGAAACAAATAAGGTTTGCTGTCTAAAGCTCATCTGGCGCATTCTGTCGCAGTCAACTCTATGGGTACAATGGGTGAAGAGGTATTTGATAAGAAAATGCTCTTTCTGGAGCATCAGCGACACAAGCTCTCTTGGTTCTTGGATCTGGAAGAACCTGCTGAAGTATAGAGCTCTGGTCAGACCTTTTGTACAAGTCGAAATAAGAAGTGGGGCTACTAATTCTTTCTGGTTTGATGAGTGGTCCCCCTTAGGGAGGATAATTGAGCTCACACAATTGCAAGGTTGGGATTAATCTCAATGCGACAGTGGAGTACGTTATTCAAAACTACAGAAGCCGTCGCTATAGAGCAGAACACTTAATTATTATAGACAAGGAGATATTGAAGTTGCGAGCGCAGGGACTTACGGAGGATGACGATGTGGTTAAATGGAGAGGGAAAGGCGATGTGTTTCGACCTTCTTTCGACACACGCCAAACCTGGAACTTTATTCGAATACAGCTGGCCAAGGTTCAGTGGTTTAGGGATCTCTGGTTCGCTGGATCAACCCCGAAATACTCGGTTCTGGCTTGGATTGCAGTACACAATCATCTGGCAACAGGCGATAGGATGCTGCAGTGGAATGCTCAGACCAACGCTCAGTGTATTCTCTGCAATGCTGCGGTAGAATCCCGGAACCACCTCTTTTTTAGCTGTACCTTCACGGAGACTATTTGGAGAAACCTGACTAGGAAGCTTCTTGGACAGAATTACTTCCATGTCTGGGAACAAGTTCTTGTTCTTATCTCGACACACACTGTCTCAAGGATGACAAGATTCCTCCTAAGATATGTATTTCAAGTTGCAGTGCATACTATCTGGCTTGAGAGAAATGGTAGGAGGCACAGTACGGTACAGAGACCTCCGAGCCTTCTTATCAAGTTCATCGACAAGCAAACAAGAAACCAGATCAGTTCATTTCAGGGACGAGCCGGGACATCCTTCAACACAGCTATGGTAGTTTGGTTTGCGTCTAGAGATTAGACAAATTTCACTCCACTTTTTTGTTTCCAAACAATCAAACATATTTAGACTAAATTTGCATTAATTTGTACAACAGCCTTTTTTTATTTGAATAAATTTAACATTTTTTCAAAAAAAAAAAGAAGTGGTGTACATTTGATATCCAATAATTGCTTATACATTTATAATTTTATAGTAATCATAACAGAGCCTTAACCGAATTGGTGTACATTTGATTTCCATCTTGTCCTCCAAAACCAGTGATGAAATATCTTTAAGGAATGGGAAATTAATCTAACCAATCCAGAGTTAGTTAAATCCTCTAATATAGCATATACATTTTATATTCTGATCAAAAAGCATATAAATTTTATATGTTGACAAAAAATATGAATTTTATATTATGTAACATATTCTTTTCTGAATTTCCAGGCTATCAATTTTAGCAAAGTTACAGTTGATCATTAATATGATTAAAAATATATGATTATATTTGTAAAAAAGAGTATAAACAAGCATATGCCACAAAAAAATTGTTCATATATCTTTTGTTGTTGTGTTTAATTGCCGAAACCGCCTCGTCCCTATTATTTCTTGTCCCCCTCTTTTAAATTTGACATTGCCATTTTTTTAGAAATCTGTAGTTTTTTTTTAACAAAAACAGAAACAAACGAGAATACTTGGAAGATTGTTAATAAATTGAAAAGATTGAATCGTACAAGAAACCAGTAAGTAACGAAGTATGATTTGTTTGGAAGTCACTTTAACATGTTTCGGAGCTATATATTTAAACGATAGACAGTGACTGTCCAACATTTTAAATTTTTCTTTAACGCCCTAAACTTATTTTAAATTTTATGCATTTGTTATTCATATAAAAAAATATGCTTTATATATAACTAAAATTTCTGTTTAAAATATGACGCCATAAGCGGTCGTCTCCCTAACCTATGCTCAAGCCCGGCTCTGCCGATAGAACTTGGAAAATAAAAGGTCGTCCTGCAGTGGCTTAGACACAATACTAATACCTAATGGCTTATACTTTATATATGCATTTTGGTTTAATATTTATATTATTTTGATTGGTCAAGAAATTCTAAGAGTGTTAGAGCAATTTGACTCAATATAATTCCAAATAAAGCTTCCATATCTTCACCTTCTTGTTTGGCAGAAGATAGTTGTTGGCAGGTCACCTTTACAAGCTTACGAAATTGGTTAATTTCCTTCAACATGGTTACTTTTTAGTATAAACTTTTGTTGCAATTGATCTTCTTAATCAATGAAACCCTTTACCACAAAAAGCAATAGTTTCAAATTAAAAAAACATTCAGTATTATTTATGGATTATTCAAATTTTAGTAAGAACTTTGTTGCAATTTATTTCCTTAACTAAGAAAACCAAGGCTTTATATGTTTGAGTTATGATTTTATTTGATTTAAATAAAAGGTCCATTCAAAATAGTAGTTCACGAACGTGAACGAAATCATCATTCATATAATTAAACCCATGAAAATGAAAATGCTTTAACAAAAAAAAACCTATGAAAATGTATAAAAGCTCCCTGAAATGTCTTAACAACTGTGCTTTCACCAGTTTTTCACGGGTGTTGGCGTAGAAATAATCTTTTGCTTGCCTTGACAGTCTTCTGAGACTTTTGTTTCATCTCTTTCAATCATTCATTGTCTTTATCTTTTGCATTTTAAACTATTAGCTATCTTTAAGCATATAAAAAGAAAAAGAGAACGTTTTAAACTATTTTTTCTCTTCAATATGAAATAAAACAAAAGTGCACAATTATAAGTCTAACTACAACTACTAACTTCCCCACTAAGGGTGAAAGACTATTAGACTATTTTAAATTTTAAAGTTCAAAAGGTCGATATGAGTGGTCAAGACGTCTAAGTATATGATTAATCTCTTGCTTCAGTTCGAGTGAGCTAAATTATACTCTGTATATGGTAAAGTAGATAAAGCCCGTAATGACTAGTGACCTAAATTTGGCCCATATTAATTAACCCGCATTTTCTAGAAGAGGGAAACCTTAAAGCATCTCCAAAAAGATGTTCCATTATAGAGTTTGAAACTCTATATATATGAAGTTTCAAAGTATTCTTTTCTAAAAGTAAAACTTTAAAACTAACTTCAAAACTATTTATATTTTACACTATGATCCTTATATTTATCACAACTAATATAAATCCATATAACTTTTATAAATAACTAACACATATATAAAAATATTACAGAAATATGAATTAATAAAAAACATATTAAAATATAAAAGTAGAAATATAAATACATAATTAAATATTAAAATACAAGCAAAATACCATATTATTCCATAAAATTATAAAGTTTGTTTTGTAATATTCTTGCTGTCTAATTTTACTTTCACAATAATATAAAGCTTGTTTTCTTCTTTTTTCTTTAATTTTATGTGTAAATTTCAATGTATAGAAACAATTTTGAAGATTAATGAGATATATTTTTAAAAGATTAAAATGAAAAATAAGAAAATATTTAAAAATCATAAAGATGTGTAATTGCAAAGACCAAAATGAAAATAAAAAGATGAAACTTCAAATTTGAAGTTTTGAGTAGTGACACTCTATATTTGAAGTTTCACTAACATTAGTTTTTTAAATATTATACTAAAGTGTTGTTAATTGCTATAATATAACACTAATATATATTTGGAACTTCTTAGATTACGATCTTATAATCTATATATATATATATATATTAAGATTAATATCTATAAAGTAAAATAAAAAAATAAGATGAAGTATTGATAGGTTTGGTGCTGAATAATAAATCCAAACACACAATATTAAGAAATATCATATTTATAATAATATATTATCATATTTTAGTTATTAAAACATCTCAATTTATGTTATCTTAGTTATTAAAAAAAATTCTTAACAGGTTTATTAAAAATATTGGATTACAGAAAGCTTAATATATTAGTTTTGATATCTATTATGTTATTTGAGATTATGTTTTTTTAAAAAAAATTCCTATTAATATTTTTGTTTTGTAAATTTTCCATTTTAGGAAATCAATTATATATATAATATTACTTTTTTTATCATTTCATCTAAATATGTTATGTGGAAAAAATAATTAACAGAAATATAATTTAAAATCAAAATTTAATTTTGAAAAGTTATCTCAGGAAAATACCTATTATGTTGTTTATGATATGTTTTAAAGGGAAAATATATATTTTTAAATAAGAATCTCATTGTTTATGAAATTTCCTTGTTATGAAATCACATAGATATATTAAAATAATATGACCACCTTTTATATTTTATGAATATTACATTTTTATATATATGTGAATTGAAAATCAATATAAAGAAAAGGAAACTAAATAAAAATTGAAATAACAAATATTATCAAAAAGAAAAAATGGTAATAATGAAATTCGTTATATTTTTTATAATTCATTAAAGTATCATTGTAATCAATCATCGTGAAAGTTAACGTGAGATCAACATGTAGGAAACTGAACTAACTCATGAACTTGGTCGTTTTTGTATTTTATATTTTTTTCTTATGTAAGAAAAGATAGTTTATATATTAATCATATTTATATTTTAAAATAAAAATGTTTTAGACATATATATATATATAAGAGGATATTGTTATCAATTCTCATATCATATATTCTTAGAATTAAAATATAAAGCAAAATATTTTGAAGACTCTCATGGTAATATTTATCTATATGATCTGAATATAGATTAAGAGTCTCGAGATGATTCATCTATAGACTCTTATGTGGAATACATTGTTGGACCACTGATTTACCTTTGCTTTTATATATTATTAGGTGTTAGTTTTTTTAATAACACCATCATTAGGTGTTAGTTTTATTCGGTATTTAACATTAACATTTGGATTTCTATATTTGATCTTTTTACCATTTCCATAATTTTTATATCACGAGTTTGTTTATTGAACTCATGATCTAGATGATTTGAGTTCGAGTTTACGTATTAAAGCTGAAAAAACGAATGTACTATGAATTGAGATGAGTTGAACGAATTAGTTCATTTTGACAGCTCTATTTACTGGCCGAATAATTGATTAACTACTAGATTTTCGACGAAAATGAATTGATCGGCTTGGGATTACTGCAGCCCACTTTCAATTTAACTTTTGAAAGCACAGTTACGCAAATGGTACGTTGTTTGACAGTTACTTATTTTTTTGCTAAAGGTTGTTTGACAGTTACATTGTTTAGAATGCATGGTTGCCAAGTAAGAATTCAAAATTTCACTTGTTCAACGTCTAGAACATACCATGTTGTTATGTCAATGTAGTGGGTGTGGATGGTTGAATACCTTAAAACAGTACAAATTTGAAGCAGTTGGAAAAACGGTACACGCAAAAGAACAGTAAAACAAAGTGGTAAAAACAAATCCAAGTGTATCGGTTTTTGTAAAGCTTTTGGTCTGCTTTTATGATTGGTAATTACTAATTAGTAACGCGATATAGAACAAAATTAACCAGTCAAAAAAAAAAAAAAAAAAATTAACCAGTCAACCCCATTATCGCAAATTTAAGGCAAAACTAAATTTTCTATAAAAGATTTTATATTTGTTAAATAGAAGCAAAACACATTGGTTAAACGATTACATATAGTATTTCTCTGGCAATTTTTATTCATGTTTATCGGAATATCGTTCATGGGATTATAAGACACGACTTATGCAGATTCCACTTTTGTCCACATACGACATAACCCATCGAAGAAACGTCCTGCATTTTTCCCGCTTTACAATTATGATCTGAGCATGCCAAAAGTAATTTGATTTCCTTATAAGAAAAAAATAATGTGGTGACATAACTAATATATACAATTAGGAAGCTAGCATGTGTTATATATAAATTATACACTAACAAAAGGTTAAGAATATGTACATCTTTAATTAGCCCTTTACAAATTCTGCATACAATTCAACAGAATATCTACAAAAAGTTCCATATCTAATTTGTATCTCGGGGAACTCAATTACGCAAAACGGGTAACATATGCGACGTAGAATGGTAGCCAAATAAGATCCGTAAGCTTTCAAAATCCACTTGTTCAAACATTTAAAAATATAGAATATATATATCCCAAAGTACTAGTAAAGCCAAAAGTGGGGTTCTTATAGTAACTTATTATCAACGACATGGAAAATTCAACTATCCATGAAAATTATTATTACTGTAGTGGAGACTAAACAGACGATGATTCATGGGATATTACGAGTAACGTCTTGAAT
>OVBX01002033.1:0-22238 GCA_900406325.1 Erucastrum elatum | reverse complement strand
AAAGCCCAAATCAAAAACATCGTTCAGCAAATGATAGAATGACAAGTGTCATAAAACCCCCAAGGAAAGAAAAAACTCTACTTTATTAGTAAAGAAGATATACAGTAGAACATCTATAAATTAATACTCGATAAATTAATATATACTAGAAAATTTTACAAATTTAAATAATTTTATAATCTCAAATTGAGTTTTTGGATCTTGATAAATTAGTATCGCTATAAATTAATAAAAAAAATATAATTTGTTATATTCATAACATTATTAATTTATAGAGGTTTCACTGTATATATACATGCTAACCCATTATTATTAAATATAATATATGTATATACATGCTGCCTAACTTCATATACACTACAGTAATCAAAATTTTGACTATCGTACGTGAATAGTGTTCTATATACTAACTATTAGATGATTGAGAAAAATGATTTAAAGAAAAATTACATTAGGCTATATTAAAAGGAGGAAATACACTTTTTCGATTATAAATTATTTTTTAGAGTTTTGGTATAAAATCAAACGATTACATCACGGGTTCCACTTGCACATGAAGACAAAGTGCAATGGATGGCGGAGTATCCCCGCCGCAATTTCTTATACAGCGTATAACACGTTAGCAAATCTATTAAATTGACATACTTTTCTCTTTTATTTTTGACACTGAAAATATAAAAACCGAATTAGTGGCATCTACCCAATAAAACATTTCATAAGACATCGATGTACTTACATCAGAAAAACCCTGTTTTTGGTGTGTATATTCTTGTGAGGAATTAGTTGTAGGTTGGTTTAGAAAATCGTCAATCTGCATAGCTTTTTTTACAGTTTACTCATTAAAATTTTATCAAACTTTTTTTTGAACTTAAACTATGTTTTCAAAGTTTGAAAAAAAAAGTGTTGGATCGTGTAAATCCATATTTTAGCATCATTTCTAAACCAGGATCTGAAACTATATAACACTTATTAATTTTACATATCTTTTTTTTGGTATAGAAAAAGATGATTTCACCTATTTGCCGGAAATCCAAATATTGTAAATAGTTCATTCTACGGTAAATTGAAACAAGTGACAGAAGTTACAGTCGCAACCCTTTTACCACAAGACCAACACAACATTAATAATTTTTACATATCTTTGGGAACATTTTTATTATTGTTTTTCAACTAAGTTTTAACATTTGTAATATTGTTAAATATTTCAAAATCAATACTAGCTATTTTATATATTATAAGAATAAAAGTCTTCTTATCACCTATCTCAACCATATGATACACATTTTAGCTACTTTAAACTAAAACTAGAATTTGACCCGCATCTCCGTGCAGGTGTTTGATTTAATTTATGTTCAAAATAAATTATTAAACTATTGATTTTATAAAAATATCACAAGTATGTTTTTTATGTTTTGTAATTTGATGATTCAGTTAATCTCATCAAAATGTGATATCTCTTTAATACATGCAATTTAGTTAATATTCGTACAATATTAATAATGACCTATATATGAATATCGATTTTGTTAGATAAATTTTAGAAATGTAATAGTTAATTTAAATTGATTGTAAATGCAGTGGCATAATTGTAAATGAAAGAAATATAAAAAGAAAATACTTGATTTATTATAAATGTAATAACTAAATGTATAAATAAAATAAAGTACTAAAAATACTGCTATCTAAATTACCAAACAATTTTCATTTAAATTATTATATTTGTTTTTAAGCAATACCAAAATGTATTTCAATTTTAATAATATAGATTGGAAGTTTCAGCAGTATGATTTAAGTTCAAGTCAAGATCATTTTAATCGATTAATATAGAAACAAAATCAGGTTTAAAATAGAAAGAGTAATCTTAGAAAAGTACAAAAAAGGTTGTGAAATCTGAGTAGATGCTGACTCAAAGGTTGGTCAAAACACAGCAAATGGAGATAATCATACACGTCATTCTGACTTGTTTTCCCTCCCAACTTGTTGATATCTTTAATATTCCGAAAATATCACAAAACAGAATAACACAGCTGTTCTGACTCCCGATCTTTATTTTTATTTTATTTTGCTTCCAAGGACTAATTTATTTCATTATTTCACAATTCAGGACTCTTAGATTTTCTCGATTTTGAGTAGATATTTTTATTATTATAATGTTCTCTTCCCTTTTAACATTTCTTAATTTTTAAGATTATCTTGTATGGTATCTTTTGATAGAATAAAGTGTGTTAGTTCATTACCACCATATGTTAACCATTCTATTTAAGTTAATAAAAAATAAATTAAAGAAGAAAAAATCAATCCATTTTATCTAGTATTAGCTTTAGTTAAGTAAATTTCAATATAACTATTTACAAGCCTCCATTGCCTCCCCGTTCACAGGTTCAATTCCCCTTGCTGCATCCTTTTTTGGCAAAAAAAAAAAAAAACTATTTACAAGCCCGTAATTTTTGTGAAATTAATAACCGATATCATTCAAAAAATATATTTTCAAGTGATAACGGAAATAGTACAGTATATGGTAGTAATAAAAGAATCCGCGTCAATAGATAATTTAACAAAATTATTAAATAAGATAGTTCAAGAGAAAAACTCACACTTTAGAGCGTGTCGAACACGAACTTTGCTAGAAATGATTCTGTTGGGTACACGTGCTGATATCAGCGCGTGGTTTAGGTGAAACAAAGATATGGAGAAGTGTGACATCTCTTTTGAACATAATTTCAGTTCGAGGACACAATGAAGTAAAGTTTGTGATCTAAGGACTTGTACTATCTCCAAATCTGCAGGAAGGACTTTTTGATTGAATCAATATAAATACCTTCTTCATTCGCTTCCATCTGCATCAACATCTTCCCAATTTACAATATCCCGTTATTTCATATTTTTTTCCCTTTAATTGCGTATCAAATTCCTAGCACCATGACTGTTCTTGTTGAACATTTAGCCTCCGGTAACGTTTCAATTTTTTTCTAAAATAGTAGAGATTGGTGTTTAAAAGATTTCGTTATCTATATCCAATGGCTATATTATTTTTGAATAATGATCGTAAGATACATAAACATACAAAAAACTCGTGTTTTCATCGTTTTGTATTTCTTAATTATCGTTCATGCCAAAATAATAGTGTGATAATAACATTATTGCGTCTCAGATTATTACACACAAAACAGAAGACATGTTTTTTTTTTAATTTTTAATTTTGTGGTGACTATTATAGATTCCAGAATTGAGGAAAAGAAAATGAAAGATGAGAGGGATGATGAACTGGTGTGGGATGGAGGTTTCGTGGTTCCAAAATCTAAAGAAGCTGATGGATTTGATGCTCCTGATATCAATTTCTTGGGCCACTCTTTTAGGTTTGTTTGTTATCTTTCTTTTTAGAGATATCATAATTAATGTGAAAATTGACAAAAATGTTGCATTTCGTCTAAATGAGTTACGCTCTTTTTTCTCTATCTAGGGATTATGAGAATGGTGCAAGCGAGAGACAGAAAGGTGTTGAAGAATTCTACAGAATGCAACATATTCACCAGACTTACGACTTTGTAAGCCAAAACAAATCTTATTTTTCTACAATTCGAAAAGGATTATTATATTTATAAGTATTTAGTGTTTGCTAAAACTTAAAAAATTTGGAAATATTGGACAGGTGAAAGAAATGAGGAAAGAGTATGGAAAACTGAACAAGATGGAAATGAGTATATGGGAATGTTGTGAACTATTGAACAACGTGGTCGATGACAGTGATCCCGATCTGGACGAGCCTCAAATTCAACACCTTCTCCAAACAGCTGAAGCCATTAGGAGGGATTATCCTAACGAAGACTGGCTCCATCTCACTGCTCTAATCCATGGTACATGTCTTGTTCTGCTTTATCATAATTATTTATTTTTATCATAATGATATATAATTTATCGTAATTATTCATATACACCTTAGTTTAAAAATCTACCATACAATAATTATGATTTGAATTGCATCTTGCCAATGATACTAGTTGAGTAATGAATTCGATAAACTTCCTTACCCCACGTACTAAATGTTGAATATGAAAAGGTCCCTTCGACGATTTTTTGTTTGTTTGCTGCCTTTTAAATGTTATAGAGAATAAACATCTAAATGTTTACAGGAAAATTAACTTATTTTCAATACTCTGGCTTAGATTGCATGCACATGATAACTTTTATCATAGTGGGTTAGTATTTGATTTTGAATTACTATTGATTTTATACAGATCTTGGAAAGGTTCTGCTTTTGCCAGAATTCGGTGGTCTTCCCCAGTGGGCTGTCGTTGGTATGGTCTTAAACATGAATTGTCATATTACAAAACTTTACTTGACTACTATTTTATAAGAATGTTAATGTCATTACTTGAATGATGAGTTGGATACAAGACTAACTTGATACTATTCTGCCATTTTATTGGGCTATAAGCTAGTCTAGAATTATATTTTGAATTCCTTCTGTAACATAGCAACAAAATTGTACACAATTTTAAAACTTCCACTGAATTACAGGCGATACATTTCCAGTTGGATGCGCCTTTGACTCGGCCAATATCCACCACAAGGTACACAATAAAATTACATTGTCTATTGGTAGTATATTTCGGATTTTGTGAAAGAAAAGTTCGAAAGTTTGATTTTAAGTTCTAACATAGGAATAAGTTCAATCTTTAATAGAATAAGTTCGGTCTTATTTAATAGATTTCCACAATTATATTGCAGTATTTCAAAGAAAATCCTGATAATAACACCCCAAAATACAACACCAAAAATGGAGTATACAGTGAAGGGTGTGGACTGGACAATGTTCTTATGTCATGGGGTCATGACGACTACATGTATTTGGTAACTACATTATTTTTATCTTTCTTTCTATTTGCTTTAACTGAACCTGATTTAAAAATTTACCAAAACTTACAATTTGATTGATTTGATAATTTTAAAAAGGTGGCTAAGGAGAATGGCACAACTCTTCCTCACGCTGGTCTCTTCATTATTCGATACCATTCCTTTTATCGTACGTATTTAAATGTCAATCTTATGGTCTCCACTCGGTAAATTAAGTAAAGATATCAGCTGCTTTTTTCTAACATTCAAATAATCACGCAGCATTGCATAAGGCTGGGACTTACACACACTTGATGAACGAAGAAGACAAGGAGGATCTCAAGTGGCTCCATGTATTCAAGTATAAATATTTAAATTTATCAGATGTTATATTACGAATCTATATTTTGTTTTTGTTATTCTAACTATTAAAATAAAATTGCAGTAAGTATGACCTATACAGTAAGAGCAAAGTTCATGTAGACGTCGAACAAGTGAAGCCTTACTACATTTCACTTATCAACAAGGTAAAAACACAATATATGTCAATAGAATGTGTATAAAGATAGATACTACGCAATTACTTATTTCTCTCATATTTACGATGAATATAAAGTATAATATATTTTGTATTTGCAGTATTTTCCGACAAAACTGAAATGGTGAAGAATAAAACTGGGAGAGCACTTATTACATTTTACTTGGAGGATGAGATCGAAGATGAATGAGTTTCTGTTGTATATCGAAAGATTAATCTTATCTAATAAAAAGTTATGATGTTCATTCTTGTTTTTCTTGGCGATCATTTTCAGAATCATGTTGCATGCAATACAATTTTATCATAAAAATAAAAATCAAATGATATTTCGCCATGAACCACAAAAATACAATTGGAGAGTACCATAGGTATTAATATACTCCACACAAAAATCAGGGGTTATCCCTCACTCGGTTAGTCACTTCACAATATCACTGCAAGACGACACATTCATTGACAATTGGTTTGATATGATAAAAGTTTGAACCATCAGCAACATTGTTGTCTTGTGAACGTTCTTATGTAAGACTTTGTTATGCTTTTGGTTTAACATATACACAATTTAAAAAGTTTGTGAGGATCAGAAGATTATGTTTGTTATTGAAGGAAACAATAAGAAGATTGTGATTATGACTGCGATTGTTCAAGGAAATTATTTACGATAAGTAAAAGAAAGGGAGCATAAGTGGGACACGACACATTCGTTTATATCCATTTTGCACACACTACACAAGTACCATTGAAAGCATGAAAAGAAACAAAACAGTTTTTTATTTTCTCAATTCGATATGGAAAAAAGAGTGAAGTACTAATTAATACAAGAGTGTTTTATGAAAATGGAAGCAAACTCTATTCAATGAGCTTTGTCCATGAGTTGTATTGGTGAAAGTATGTTGGCTTTGCTAGTCTCGACAATGCAACCATTCATCACCATTTCTTCGAGCATGAAATGAGCTTTCTCCAGATGGAACATTATGTCAAGCTCACACTGTATGCATGAAATTTCCACATTCAACAAAAGATCACAAAGAGGAGACAGACCGAAAAAAAAAAAAAAAAAACCCGGACAAAGTTGATTCACTACCAAAACTTACAACATTTCCAAAATGCTTGTCCATTGTCTCAACCAAAAGATGTATGAACTCTAGAATGGCGAGCTCGTTCTAGGACAACAAGACTCGTGATTAGAAAATCTCAGCAAGCAAGCAAACAAGTTCAGAGATGGGTGAAAAACAGAGGAAGTATGTATAAAAAAAACTTACTTCATCGTCATCAACACCAACCATGAAAAACAGAGATGCGTAACGCCTGTAGATTATCTTGTAGTTACGATGGTCCACGAATGAACACTGTTTCATTAATAACCAATCAATGCAACAACACTGTTTATTTATCTCATCACCAAACATATCGAAATTGGAAGAGAAAGAGGAGGGAGGGGGTGGGGTCACCTGGTGATCGGTGCGAGCGAGGCATTTACGAACGATCTCGCCTTCGATAGCTCGACGTTCCTCGAGAGTGAGCCATTCGTAGTACTGAGCGAGACGAGTCTGGCCTTGCTTGTTCACCATTATTATGAACCTTATTCCCATCTTCCTTCCTCTGCTTTTTCTTTCAGATATGTAATAATCAAATTATTAAAAAAGAATAATTTGTTTATTTTGTACTATTAGATTAGATCCATCTAAACCGCATTTGTACTGGTAAATCCTTTTTGTTTTACTTAATCCGCTAGTTCCACTAGATTTGTAACGCATGTTCCGTATCTTCCATATCTTGCATATGAGTATTATACCTTAGCGACTGTATTTTATAAAAAAAAAGATGAATTAGAGCACGAGGCCTTTGACGAAAAGTTGAAAACAAAACAGTAACACACTCAGACGCAAAACTCCATCAAAACCTCTGCCCCCACATAAGCCGTACTCACTCATCATTAATCAATGCTTCAACCACACTCACCACTCACTGTAAAGAAACCTAAACAAAATCATCTCAAAACTTCATCCTCTTTCCAAAGCTTCAACATTCCCCAAGAAACACATAAAGACAGCAACCAACTTTTGATCAAGCTTTGGTTTGTTGAATTCCAAAGAGGAGACAAGAAAGAAATGACCAGGAAGAAGAAGAAAGGCTACAACTTTAAGCTACTGACTTTGTTTCTGTTTCTCAGTACATGCCTTGGAGACTATGGTGGAGATTGGGTCGGCGGCGGCGAACCTGGCTTGCCCCCAAAGCAACAGACAAGAAATGCAGCTTACACTGCTCTTCAATCCTGGAAATCCGCCATTACAGAAGACCCATCCGGTCTTCTCAAGACATGGGTCGGCGAAGAAGTCTGTTCTTACAAAGGAATCTTCTGTTCTGGTTCGTCCCTAACTGCCATAGATCTAAACAAAGCAAATCTCAAAGGCACCATTGTCAGAGACCTCTCTCTTCTCTCAGACCTAACCATCCTCCATCTCAACACCAACAGATTCTCCGGTCAGATCCCAGATTCCTTCAGAGCCTTAGATTCTCTTCAAGAACTCGATCTCAGCAACAACAGATTCTCAGGCTCTTTCCCTCAAGTCACAATCTACATCCCTAATCTCATCTACCTCGATCTCCGGTTCAACAGTTTCACCGGTTCGGTTCCCGAGAACCTATTCAACAAACAATTAGACGCGATTCTCCTCAACAACAACCAATTCACCGGAGGAATCCCCCGGAACCTCGGATACTCGTCTGCGTCCGTGATCAATTTGGCTAATAACAAATTATCCGGCGAAATACCGGCGAGTTACGGTGTATCCGGTTCGAAATTGAAGGAGGTTCTGTTATTGAATAACCAGTTAACCGGTTGTATACCGGAATCGGTGGGAATGTTTTCAGACATTGAAGTCTTCGATGTTAGTTTCAATTCGCTGATGGGTCATGTCCCCGACACGATCTCTTGCTTGTCGGAGATCGAGGTTTTGAACTTCGGGCATAATAAACTCTCCGGCGATCTTCCTGATTTGGTTTGTTCGTTGAGGAATCTGATGAATCTCACCGTCGCTTTTAACTTCTTCTCCGGGCTTAGCTCAGAGTGCTCGAGAGTAGGCAGCTTCGGGTTTGATTTCGCCGGGAATTGTATTCCCGGTATGAGTTATCAGCGGCCGAGGCCGGATTGCTCGGCGATTCCCGGCAGCGCTTTGAGCTGCCTTAGGATTCCCGCGCAGCCTTTAACGTGCGATGCGATCTCGGGACTGAAGGTGTGACTTTATCCCCATGAAAAATATAACGGTCGAAGCTTTTTTTGTTTCAAGATTTTGTTATGCTTTGTGACTTTATTACGATAGAAAATGCCGAAAATGGTTCTATCAGTTAATTATCTATTAATTAACTGATTTGAAGTATGATTGATTGGTTACTAGAAGCTTATTTCTGATTCTTTATCTTGTTTTTTTTCTTTTTCTTTTCATCAAAATATTTAATAAAAGATAACGGATCGAAACCCAAACAAATTACAAATGCCCACAACAAACCGGGCACTCGATCAACACTCAATTGAGTCTTAAGCCCACACTCAAACTGACGACGGCCGCCTTGCAGATCGACTTTGAGAGAAGAGTAGACATGTGTTACCAACCTCGCCGTCAAGAGACACATGTCGCAAAGACCGTCGCGTCACCACCGCTACTCACCATACCAGAGATACCAACCTCGAAACACCGGACCACACCGGCTCTCGAACCTCCACATCTCTCCACCACAAACACCTTCGATCTCATTGGTGGTTAAACAAGGAGAAAATTCATCCCCGTGGCAAAGATCTTGTTTTCTTTCTTACAAATTAAATAAAAATGCCAAAAATATTTAACTTAAAATCGATAAATACATTATACAACATGGTCATGTTTTTGTTGGAAACATAATTAAAATTTTACAATAAGCAAAAGTCAAAGAGCACTAAGACTTCAATTAACAAAATGATTGAAGACCTGAAATCATCATTTACACAAGCATATAAAAAGCAACAAATCAATTTTTTTTGTGAAGACAGAAATGTAAGATCAAATAATAAAAGCATAGTTGAAACTCATCAACTTGCTAATTATCAAACTTGTTCAAGTGATACAATATAATCAAAAGATAATCATTTTGGTCGGTGAACAATGGAAGTAATGTTTTACGGCATTCTGCATAGACCAGATAACCACAAGCACCTCTTTTTCGAGTGCTCGTACACGGAGGAGGTATGGAAATGGAATGGAGTGGAGTGGACTTGCTCAAAATTAAACTACTCAGTTTTACAGTACACAACGCATTGGGACAGGATCATGGAGGTGCTTGTCGTCGATTCCCCCACTAGAAAAGTTGCGGCTTTTTATATTACGTTATGTATTTCAAACTGCAATCCACTATATTTGGTTGGAAAGAAAGCATGGCGAGCCTCCAAGTCAACCCACCAACCTTGTCCAATACATTGATAGACACGTTTAGAATCGACATATTTCTGTTCAAAATCTTGTAGAAGTTAGGTATGAAAGGAGGCTAGAAGCTTGGTTTGCTTCTCGATAAAGAGTGAATTGAAACGGAAATATTCCTTGTACTCAACATCCCTATGTACTTCTAAGAAATTAAAACAAAAACAGAGCCCCTCCTGATATAAAATGCTGTTTTCTGTTGAATTAATTTTTACATTCATTCAATATATATCTATTAATAATAGGAATCCTGATTAATTCCAAAGGATTTGTGTTTTTATAGGTATTTTGAATCTTGTAAAAAGTTGTGATTGTTCGTTAAAAAGTTGTGTCTTTTTTTTATGAAAATATGCGACTACTTAAAATGTTGTGTCTCTTCTTCGATAAAAATTGCAACTGTTTAAATTGAAAGGGTGTGTGTTATTATAGGTAGCTTAAATCTTGCGAAAAATTGCGATTGTTCGTTAAAAAATTGTGGTTTTTCTTTATTAAAATATGCGAGTATTTAAAAGATTGTGTCTCTTCTTTATTAAAAGATGCAACTATTAGAGGTATCTCAAATCTTGTGAAAAGTTGTGATTGTTCGTTAAAAAGTTGTGTCTCTTCTTTATGAAAAGATGCGACTGATTAAAAGGTTGTGTCTCTTCTTCGATAAAAGTTGCAACTGTTTAAATTGAAAGGATGTATGTTTTTATAGGTAGTTTGAATCTTGCAAAAAATTGCGATTGTTCGTTAAAAAGTCGTGTCTCTTCTTTATTAAAAGATGCGACTATTTAAAAGGTTGTGTCTCTTCGTTATTAAAAGATACAACTATTTAAATTGAAAAGTGATTGTTTGTCAAATGTGTCTTTTAATAAAAAGTTGTGTCTCTTCTTTATTAAAAGATGTGAATATTTAAAAGGTTGTGTCTCTACTTATGTCGAAAGATTGTGTCTTTTCAACATTTAAAGGTTGTGTCTTTTCAACGTTTAAAAATGGTGTCTTTTTTATTACAAATAACTGTTTAAATTGAAAGAATGTGACCATTTATTTTGAAAAGTTGTGATTCTTCATTTAATTATTATTTTAAAAAGAACAACCTTTAAACTGAAAAGATGTGACATTTCAAACAAAATTTTGAAAATCTATAAATAGTTTATGTATATGCCTTCTCAAAGCATAAATTTCTCTAATCAAATAAAAAAACTAATATCCAACGGTAAAGTATATCCTGAAAAATGTAATCTAAAAGATTATATTTTGCTTAAGATTAGACATATATGACGTTACTGATTTATTTTATCAATCGACGTCTTCCCTACCAAGTCACAACTATACAAAGACAACAATGAGTAGAGTCGTATCTTTTCAATGTACAGTAATGACATCTTTTAAACAAGCAATCTCTCGTACAGTAATGACATCTTTTAAACTGCATATGGTTGATAGTTTATTTGAGGTTTATCCAATTATTTCCTTTGTTTTGTGACTCTCTTTATAATTTTTTTTTTAATTTCTCTGTTGTTATATTTCTTTATCAACGTTATTATTTTCTCTACTTTGGTTCTGTTTAGTTTCTATATTTTCTGCCAAGTTTTCTTATCTATTTTACTAAAATTACTAAATTTATCTTTTTGTTGATTAATAATTCTTTCCATTCAGAATATCTATAGAAACCACAATTCATACAAGTCATTCATTCGCTCTATTATAATAGTGATATCGTACTTTTGATGATGATAAACTTCCTCTGTTAACATTTTTCATTCATTCCTCTGTCGTTTATTAGCTTATTCTTTCTTTGTTTTTTTATATTCTATCGTAACTCTTCTTATATATTATTTGATGGTGTTTGTAGGGTCCACAATTAATAACTCAATATGTTTTAGACTCATTAATAAATACATAATTTAAAATATTAAATAGATTTTTTATACTATTATACGAACATACAGATTGGAAGATGACAAAGTTCAATTTGAACAATCATAATATTTTGCTCACACTTTTTGGAAACGTTACAGATGAATTTAATATATATAAATAATTTTTGAAATATTTGATACAAATTTTTTTGGAAATAAATAATTTAAATACTTTAAAGACTGAAAACATGATTGAATATATTTATAGGACCAAAAATAGGTTGAATATTTTTGATAGATTTGTAAAATTTTATATGGCAATGTATGAAAATTAATTTTTATAAAATGAGTTCCCGTGCGATATCGCACGGACTCCTTACCTAGTATATATAATCATAATGCATACTTATTTATTAATGATCCATTGAAAAAGAAAAAAATAAAACTAGTTCACAATTTTGTTAATCACGTATTGTGTACCGAACAAAACTGAACTTTTAAATTCATCTCACTTTTTATAACCAATTAAACTGTCACATAGATAATTAAATAAAAAAACATTAAAATCATTTAAAAATAATTAAAAATAATAAAATGTCAATTTTAGCCATGCTAACGCCGCCAACTAAACTCTAAATTTCAATTTCGAATTCTAAATCCTAAAATTTAAATTTTAAACTCCAACTCTAAACTCTAAACCCAAATTTGATACCCTAAACTTAAACCCTAGACCCTAAGTCCAAACTGTAAACCTTAAATTCAAACCATATACCCTAAACCCAAATCATAAATCCTAAAACCAAATTGTATACCCTAAACTTAAATCCTAGACTCTAAACCTAAATCATAAATCTGAAATCCAAACCCTATAATGTCTAAGTTTAAGGTTTGGGTTTAAAGTTTACGGTTTGAGTTTAGGGTATAGAATTTAGGTTTAGAGTATACGGCTTGGGTTTAGGGTTTAGGGTTTAGATTTAAGGTGTAGGGTTTGGATTAAAAATTTACGGTTGGGGTTTAGGGTCTAGGATTTGGGTTTAGGGTATACATTTTGGGTTTAGGATATACGGTTTGGGTTTAAGGTCTAGAATTTGAGTTTAAAGTATAAAGTTTAAATTTAAAATTTAAGTTTTAGAATTTACGGTTTAGATAGCAGCGTCTGCGTTGTTAAAATTGATGTTATTCTTTTTTTTAAAACTATTTTTTAATTAATTTAATATTTTTAGTCAATTATATGGCACTTTGATTGGTTATAAAGAGTGAGGTGAATTTAAAGGTTCACCCTAGGGGGTGAACCTAAGTCTTGCTCTTGTGTACTTCAATTTTAATATTTATTAATCCATATATTATTTCTAAACTTTACTGTTATCAAAACAAAAGAATTTGAACTTTAGAAAATAAAATCAACAATACATTGTATAAAAAATTAAAAAGTAATTGGTGTAGACTGCATCCATATATTTTTAGAAACTCACTAAATTGAATTTGAATCTTAAAACATCTAGATGCTAAGCCTATTTCAACAGGTATTTTTTTTTTCCAAAATGGTGAACTCTGTAGATTTGCAAGATCAACAAGTGTGATCCACTGATCCATATAACTCCATATGACAATGGTCTTTAGTAATACATGGACGTCAGCATCTCTATATTGTCTTCAAGTAATTGACAAGCTCATCCAATGCATGGTATGAGGAGCCTCCACTTCGCAGAGAGGCTACGACCTTTTCTTTCAGAACAAGGCTCTCCCCCTCATCCCTGCACCTTCTTCATCAACAATCAACCTCTTCACAGCTCTCTCTACCTTTCCTCTTTCCACTTCACCTTCCACCTGAATCCCTATTTCCCAAACACTCACTAAGTAAGCTGCGTTTATTTTCTGCTCGCTTTGAAAAGGCCTACAAATCAGTGGAACTCCTTCGGCAATACTCTCTAGTGTTGAGTTCCATCCACAATGGCTCCAGAAGCCTCCCACCAAGATGTCTTAGTACTTGTATCTGCGGTGCAAGTTTCACAATGTATCCTCTTTCTGAGACCACCACACTGACTTCATTTGGCAATGACTCTGTCCCGTCTGATCCAAGGATAGAGCCTTGTCTAACGACCCATAGAAATGGTTGGTTGCTATTACACAGTCCCCAACCCATCTCCAAAACTTCCTTGGTTTCAATTTTAGCTACGGTTCCCACGCTTATGTATATCACTGCCCTCGGTTTCTGCTTGTTCAACCATTCAATGCAGCTATTATACTCTTCCTGTAAACTAGAAGGTGGTGAAGCTGCAACGTGTAGAGGGCCTGGTGCGTACACTTCAGTTTCAAGTTCTTGTTTCAGCCATGACACAGACAAGCGTCTAGACAACTCGACGTGTTGAAAATATCAGCAGACGCTGTTTTTTTGTTGACTACTTCCTGACGAATCTTCAAAACTGGCTCCATTGGCCCAAACCCTAAAGGTAGTAGGTCTTTATATCTTAACGGATGCAAATTTTCTACCATCTTTTCTTGCATTTCATGATCTGCAGAGTTAAAGAGGAAATAAAACATGTTTTAGTGAAACATGTGGTTTCAAAATGAATTATTAAGCTGGTTTTGTGTACCTTCCATGTCGATCAACAACTTTTCTGAATCCAGTTTGCTAAACACACAGCGTGAAACATGATTTGTAGCACTTTGAGTGCTGAAGATAACATTGGGAAGCTTGAAGTCTTTAGTAATAGATCCACAGAAGTACATGAACTCGTCGTAGATGATACACGCAATATCATTGCCCTGTTGCAGCAATAACTGAATTATACAGTCTTTAAAGCTTACCTCACTCGTTTTGTAGCATTGACAAAAACTCAATTTGACAGAGTCCCACAACTTCACTCATTGACGAGCTTTTTGGCAAGGTAGCAAATTGAAAACCAGATGAGTGTTGCAAAGAGCTTACTATATTGAATTGCACATGAACAACTGTAATTGAAAAACCCTTTGAGTTAAGTGCTTCTACGAGTTGCATCATTGGAGTTACATGCCCTTGCGATGGAACTGGGACAAGCACTATTCTTCTCTTTGTTCACTTTTCTTCATTACTTAATGTCTCTCTCTCTTCTTCTTACTCATGCCCACATAATGAAGAGATCCAAATAATTAATAAAATCCCACTTGTAATGAAATATTCCACAATCTTACAAAGGATGCCAATTTTAGTTATTCCTCATGTGGGCACCCAGCTTTTCTTAATGCAATAATCTTCCCACTTGCTAATGAAACGCTGAATCTTCAAACTATAAAAAATGTGGGCACCCAGCGACATGCATTATTCTCCAATCTTGGTGAATTTAGAGAACCAAATTAATCTTATATTATACTCACTCCTAAAGAATGTTAATTTTGATATGTTTCACACAAATTAGGAAAATGATTGAAATGTGTGTATATTCTTATTAAATTATACTCATTTAACTAATAGTATTTAAAGTAAATAAAATTGTATACATTTTTATTATGTTAGTTTTCTTTTAATATAGTTTTTATAATGTTATTTTTTAATTTCAAATTAAATTTATCTTCTAAGGTTAAAATAATTTATTTTGTTTAGAATTCATTTTTTTCTAAAATTTTCAAATATTTTCAAATAATTTGCTACTTTTTTCATAAAATTTTAATTAAAATTTGATTTGTTTTAAAGATTTTGTTTTGAATTTTCAAAAAAAATAAGTTTTATTTGAAACTTATTAATAATTTTGATTTGATAAGTACAAAAATCAATATGTCGTTTAATTTGAGTGATATTCCATAGTAAATTATATTTGCATGGTAACGTTCACGAGATGTAGCTATGTTCGACATGACAAACTCGTCCCCGAAACGTTGGCAATAATCTAAGTTCCAATGGACCCGTTTTAGAATCCACATGTCCGTGAATCAGTGATATGAATTCTGTAAATAATAATCTAGAGATATCCAAACTGAGACAATCGTTCACTTTACAAGAGGTTGTTCAAGTGATCTATTACAAAATCATGGTAATCATTTCACTGGTCGTCTGCGAATAACATGGTTTAACAAAAGTTAATATGTATTGTTTGTTTGTTTCCTTAAATACTTCTTGTTCGTTATAAATAGGAGGAAATTTGGCGTGAATGGAGCTAATGATTTAGCTAGAACAAAGGCGAGACGTGAGTGGAATTCAATGAATTTTATGAGCGGCTGAGAATGTGTCTTTAGAAGCCAACGGTCCAGATTTCATCTTAGGACTTTGTTGTTAGCTCCCTATTTATCGAGAGACGACGAAGTCCCCCCAGAGTTGCATTCCACATACATACGTATAGGGATTAAAAAAACGAAAACAAAAAAGCAAGAACGCGAAAGAGATCTAGATAATGTCGTGGCAAACTTACGTTGATGAGCATCTGATGTGCGATGTCGGTGACGGCCAAGGTCACCACCTCACCGCTGCCGCCATCATCGGCCATGACGGTAGCGTTTGGGCTCAGAGTGCTAATTTTCCTCAGGTTACCTCTCTCTCTCTTTCTCTCTTCCATGACTGCGCTATTGAAGATTCACACTCGTATTTTGTTTTTTTTTGTTTTTAAACGTTCATCATACTCGTATTTTGCTAAACCTGGCTATATAACCGTTAAAACTATTCTGCGTAATTTTCTTAATCTATTAAAATAATATTTTATTCTGTGTTCTGTTCAATGCTCTGTATTGTATATGTTAGAAGATGGATATGATGATCATGTATTCATTTTTTTTTCATGTTTTGGTTTGATTTTATTTTAGTTTCTTTCCAACGGGAACAAATAAAATATTTTATTGGAGATAGATGGGAACTTGTTTAGTTGTTTCCCAAGTTATTTCCATTTTTCTGGATTAACGTGGGATATCCCAACTTAGGAAAAGACCAAAACTAATCTTCAATGGAAGATACAATCCACAGATACCTTTTCTCTAGTTATTTAATTAATGATCCTAAAACACAGTCTCGTGATCACAAAAGTGAAAATGTAACGAAGTGCCTTTAAATCTGGATTTACTTAGCAACCTAAAGCTCACCTTGTGGTTTATTATTCACTAATATATACATATAAACTTATCACCTTTGTGATTTCTAAATTCATTCTCTTCATACAGTTCAAGCCTCAAGAGATGACAGATATCATGAAAGATTTCGATGAGCCTGGTCACCTCGCTCCCACAGGCTTGTTCCTCGCAGGACTTAAGTATATGGTTATCCAAGGCGAGCCTGGTGCAGTCATTCGTGGCAAAAAGGTATGATTATGAAACTTTTAAAGATTAATTAACGGTTCAGTGTTTGTTTTAACATTCTGACATTATAGTTTATGAAAAGCTTTAAATATATTTTTTCCTTAAAGCTTTAAATATTCCTTAAAACATTTTATATTCTCATGAGCTTGATGTGCAATGTTATATTTGTACATGTAAGCTCACAACATTAAATATTTAAGAATTTTTTCCGTTTGCGTGCGGCGTTTTTACTGTTTTTTATTCAATGGCGTTTTTTTCTGAAAAAATGGTGAAGATTGAATAAAAAAGTTACATGCAAATGCAAACGTAACGCATAAAAACCATTTGAAACAATTCATGCCTATATTAAGAGAATCAACTCTTGCAGAGATGGTTATGTAATCACTTGGTTTAAGAATCTAAAACCGTTATAAGCGATTGGATTTCGGGATTCTTATGAAAAACTTGTGCAGGGGGCTGGAGGAATCACAATCAAAAAGACAGGACAGTCGATGGTGTTTGGTCTGTATGAAGAACCAGTGACTCCAGGACAATGTAACATGGTCGTCGAGAGGTTGGGTGATTACTTGATCGAACAGGATCTCTGAAACCTTCTAGAATGCTATATTGATGTTGTTCCAATCCTTTGAACCATTGTTTCACTTTTACCTTTGGCTAGATGCATGGGTTTTTTTATGTCTTCCTAATTTAATTTTTGGCGTTTCTACTTCAGCAAAGTTTAAAAGAATGTGAAACCTTCCTCTTTTGCATGGTTTCTTGATTAATTTTGTTTGTTTTGTTTAATTTTATCTTAACATGTATTCATTGCATATATATACTCTCATGTGGTTCTGACTTCTGATTAATCTGTATAATCTTTTGCTATTTGTAAAATTCAGACTGGAAAATCATTATGTGACTGATAAATGGCTTCTTTTTGCTTGGAAAACATCGAAAATAGTAGTTGTTAAAACGGCAAAAAAATAAGATAATACACTGAAAAATTATAAACCTAACTTGTTTGGTGGCCCCACGAATCCAAACCACAAACAAACAGATACACCAGCTAAACAATAAGACAAGTAAAGCCTCCCAAGATACAGAGTTGCATTGCCACGCTAAATTGTCGTTTTGGTAACGGAGAAGTCTTTACTAAGGTGTGTTATGTGTTTCGCCGTCTCAACTAAACACTCACACACACACACGAAAACAATATGAGCAATCCTCAAACTGTGAGATACATCCTTTCTCTCCAAATCACGTACACTGATTTAATCTTTAATATCTGGCTTGTATATTCTTTTTGATCGTGTGATATATTGTCCATGTGAAGCAGGTTTTTAAGCAACTGGAGCCATGGCGTGAGCTCAAAGACAAAGTGGTTCTTGTGACAGGAGCTTCCTCTGATATAGGAAAAGAGATCTGTCTTGATTTGGGCAAAGCTGGCTGTAAGATTATCGCAGCAGCACGTCGTGTCGACAGGCTTAACTTTATCTGCTCTGATATCAACACCTTCGGTTCAACAGGAACCCAAGCCGCTGCTCTCGAGCTAGACGTTGCATCGAATGCCGCCGCCATTCAGAAAGCGGTTAAAGAAGCTTGGGGAATCTTTGGAAAGATCGATGTGTTGATCAACAATGCTGGAACCAGAGGCAATGTCAAGTCGAGTTTGGATTTGTCGGAGGAAAAGTGGGACAAAGTGTTCAGGACCAACTTAACCGGCTCCTAGTTAGTTTCCAAGTACGTCTGTATTTTAAAGCGTGACGCTAAACAAGGTGGCTCAGTGATAAATATCTCATCGATGGCTGGGACTCACCCTGGTATGCTGCCCGGTGCAGTCGCTTATGCTTGTTCCAAAGGTGGTGTTGACACCATGACAAAGATGATGGCCATTGAGTTAGGTGTTTACAACATCAGAGTGAACTCGATAGCGCCGGGGTTGTTCAAGTCAGAGATCACACAAGGTCTTATGCAGAAAGAGTGGCTCAAGAAGGTAAACGAGCGGACAGTCCCCTTAAAGATGCATCAGACCGTGGATCCGGGGCTTACCTCTCTCGTTCGGTATCTCATTCACGACTCTTCTCAGTATGTCTCTGGCAATACATACATTGTTGATTCTGGAGCATCATTACCCGGTCTGCCTGTTTTTTCTTCTCTCTGAACCCCAAATCTTGTGTGTTGTGACTTGTGAGCAATAATAAGTGAATACATATTCACATTCTCCAACTAGTTTTTGCTATCAGCCGTGGTCGCATAGTCTCTTATTGTGACGGACAAGATGCTCTTCTCCGGTCAAAATACCCCATAAGAGTCGGATGTCTGTAACCAAATGTTCAACTCTTTGCTTATTATGCTATTGTTCGCTTTAAACCTATTTTTCACAGATTTGTTCTTCTCAAAATTCTTTATACTAAGTGGAGTAGGACAAGATTTATCATTTATGTATTATTTTTTTTTTTGTTTAGTATCCAATGGAGACTTGGATTTCTTATTGATAAGCTCAAATTTACTTTGAGGTATTATGTAATTTCAGAGGTGCAGTGCAATACCTAGAGCTTTACTTTTGAGGTACTATATATTAAGTTCAATTTTGATAAGTTTACTAAATCCCTAAACTAAGTTTCTTTGCTAATAGTTATTTAACTTATCAAAGATTAATTTAGGCATTCAATAATACTTTTGCATCTACCAATTATCCTATGACCAAGATTTCATGTTGTCAATCCAAATCTAACATTAAGAACAATCAAGATGAAGAATACAAGATAAACCCTTAGATTTTCTATACTACTTACTTAATACATATAATATAGTCTTATTATGTTATGTCTGTATGTAATACATCACATATATTATAGTGTTATGTCTTAATAACTTACTAGGATAAGACATACCCCTTGCGCAGAATAAAACTATATGAAAATTATTTAGAAATTTCTTATGGAAAAAGAAAATTTATATTTTTGATCGATTTAATATTTTTCTCTTTTAAACATTTTTTTTTAAAAAAAATTGTTAATTACATTATTTGTTTGCTAATAAGCTGATCCCATTTGAAAACATATTTTAGGTCAAAAATCACTTATTGCATAAGAAACTAATGTTTATGCCGAAGAATCTCATGCCTACTATTTGGTTACAATGAAACTATGCCAACTCGATTTTATATCATGATTTAGCCATTTAAAATTAATTATAGTTATAAAAATTTACGTTCACGTGTCAATCCTATCTATCTTTAATATTTTTTGTATCATTTTTTTTTTCATTTTGGTTATTGATCGATATAAATATTGATTTTTGATTTTATACTCATTTCGTTCTTTTTTTTGACCTAAAATTTAGAAAATGTTTAAGATTTAAAATTATTAAAGAGCTATATACTTTGGTTAAAGTTGTGCAATATTTTTTCGGATTGGATTTGGTTCGGTTATTTGGATTCGAATTTTTTTGTCCAACCCTATATTTTTTACTGTAAAAAATTAAAAACGAAGTGATGATGATTCATACTGATTTTGGGTATGCAACATTTTTTTTTAAATCAAAACACATACTATGTTCGTAGCTCATTAGTTAATTAATTATTAAAAATTGTTAAAGTTCTATTAAAAATGATGGGGCGAACTAAAAAAATGTTACCATTAATCACAAAATTTCCAGTGTGAGACTTTTATCATATTAGTAGTTTATAGTCGTTTAAAATTTGAAAATGTAACATATAAGAAAAAATCTAGTTTTTTTTATTATACGATTAAAATGATTGTTTTCAAATATTTATTATTAATAATCATTAATTGTGATATATATATATAAAGAAAATATGAAAAAAAATATTTATAGAAATTATAGTCAGTCGATTGTGAAAGTGACATGCGGCAAAATTAGTGTGAAATCATTAAAGTTCATGTTTCTCCTTTAACATATAAAGGATAAGAGAAATGTATATACACAATACTTAAATGTATCTCAACTTGAAAAATAATTTATCTAAATCTTATAATCTATGTAAATATACTTATATAAATCAGTTAATCCTTATTGCAATAGAATTTATATACTTCTTGGGTTTTATAGACTTATTGGATTTCATTTTGTAACCAAGCTTCAACGCGCGGTTTGTAGCAGTTGGTTCGCATCTTACTTCCCAAAAAATATCCAATACTTACCACCCCCATACATAACATTGTATAGAATGATCCTACGCTTTTCTTCCTTGTACATGAAATAATTTTCCCCATAACTTAACTAAGATTTGGGCGATCTCCATTTCGGATCCCATCCAAGTTTCATGCCCCCTAGTAAAATGTCACTGGGGTAATCAAAGCTCTGCCACCCTCCAATTTTATATATGGGACAGTGGGGTCTTGTGGCAGAGCTTTAACCATCCAAGTAACGTTTTACTACTCGGCATGATACTTGAATGAGATTGCGGAACGTAGGACCCCAAATCTTAACTTCATGGGAAAATTACCATGATCCATTGATTGGAGCGTCGACACAGGAAGAAAAAAATGGGATCGTTCTATAATACAATGTTGTATATGGGAGGGTGGTAAGTAACATATCTTATTGACCCGAGCTACATGCCTACATCATCATTAAACGCATAGTTAACAATAAAAAAATATAAAACAACTTTATATAATAAAGTGAAAAGAGACATGATTGGAGAAAATGTTTCTTACCGAATCATGGCACATTCTGGATTTCCGAAGTACGACCGGAACAACATCTTGAGTGAACCACTTGAGTAGTGTACGCCTCTCGATTAGAGGTCGTAGCTCTAAGAAGTTTATGAAAGGTGTGCCTGTTCCTGCTGTATTAACCAGGCATATTTGTAAAGACAGGCTGAGATGTGGTATCGTGGATGACCTCCTTAATAGTGGTATCCGGATGACCTCCTTAATAGTACTATTAGCGTCTACCATTGTCTACGGGTTCGGACCCAGATATAGATCGTAACTGGGGACAGTGTTACGCCCGTTATAGTTTCCATATAGGAACGTGGCCCTGATCAAATATTTGGTTTCTCGCTTGGTTTTAATTTTGTAACAAATCCGTTCAAATTCTGGAAAGCTTCTGACGGTCCAATAGGGCCTTTGATGCATGGTCTCAAATATTTTATCGATTCTGTCTAATTCCCTATTTCCCACTAAATCTGCGTTTGTGGTATATGTCAACCTAGTCTTGAGTTCTGAGTAAGGAGAATCGTGGCGCGACAGACCACAATCCACGTTGATGAAAGCTAGTGGATATACAAAATAAATAAAAACTATAACGAGAACAAGATTTCGTTTTCAAAATTTTCATATATAAAATCTTATATATATATATATA
>OVBX01002032.1:0-22241 GCA_900406325.1 Erucastrum elatum | reverse complement strand
TAATTTAAATTAATAAGTTTTAATCAAATAATAAATAATTCAGCTATTACATTTTCAAATTATCATGCATATATTTAAGCTTAAATTTATTTCATAGTAATTTTACAAAGACTACAATTAAATTAATAAATTTCATAAGATCATATATATATTTTGTTTTCTAAAATATTGTTGAGAAATTCTCTAGATTATAAAACTATAGTCAAATCATAACAATACTAGCAAAACCGGCGCGTAGCGCCGGCAAACCCTTAGTTTATAAATATAAACTAGTTGATTAGCCCGCCGTGCAGGCATAGTTATCTTACCAATATTTACTGAAAAAACAATATTAATTTGGATAAAAATACAATAGACATGATTTGTTTTTTGTCAAACCCCCAGTTTTTTTCTTCTTGAATGTTTTAATAATAACTAATTCATGTTTAATAGTTCTATTTATATAAGTATTAATTATTTATTAAGGTTAGCATTGCATTTAACTACTCTAGCTTTTAATGTATGAGTTTAGTTGCAAAACTTTATCGTATTTGTTTCAAATAGCTTTCCAAAACAATTTGGCTACTTTTTATTGTATTAATTTACAATTAATTATCTATTAGAATAAATATATTAACAGAATCTACAGAAAAGCATAATAATAACTTATAAAAAATAGCAATAACGTTTATACACATGTTTAGATAATAACAATAATTATTTTATATTTACATGTGTTTATATTTCAAATTGGTAAGAAAAACCAAGTTATGTATATGATAAAAAGTTAAGTTATGTTTATCTATTGGCATCATTGTATATTATGATGATATAGATAAGAGATTATTTTATAAATATTCGTAGAAGATTAGATCCCGGAGAAAACACCTAGATGATAAGACATATTTTTCACTAACATAAAAACTCTTCTATATACCAAAGAAGTTTGCTCACGAGTGAAAATTAGCCTAACATGCATTCTCTATATGTACACATACGTACGGTAGGTTTAGTATTTTATATTTTCATTCACAATTAACATATCTTATTATATAAAGCTTAGTTTTCAAAGTTACTAATTAACATGATCGCGACACGTGACATTTATATATTTTAGATTGCGACAAGTGTTAAAATCTGAAGGAAAATTAATTAAAAAGATTTTTAAAAATAGTAATTATCCTTTTTTACAAAAGCTATACACCAAAATAAATTTGTGTAATATTTAACATTGATTTTGCCTATTTTTCTACTTTCAATAGAAAAATATATGGGGTTGTTGGAGTTGATGATAGTGACCATACTTGTAGATGCTGGCGGGCATTCAAAGATAGCATGGATTACAGATTCTTCTTGTTCACCACAACTTGGACAATAATTATCACACTGCCTGTCACGTCTCACTAAGTTTCTCGTTAGTGCAACATGACCAGTTAACAATTGTCATATAAGATGACAAATTTTCTTCGGCGCTTTTAACTTCCAAGCAAATGCTTGAAGCTTAATAATACTTTGCTCTATTACATCCTTTTTGTCCCCGTCCTTTAAGATATTCTGGGCAACCCAATATCCAAATTTAATCGTATATTGGCCATTCCTTGTATAGTTCCAGCAGAAAGTGTATCGGTGATAAGTCGTGCTTATGGTCAAACTTCTTATGAAGAGAATATCATCAGAATTGACATATTGCTGCAGCAGATCCATATGATCATTAACCCTCGTGTTTGGATTCATAATTTGTCTTACATGTGTAGCTGGTCTAGCGGGTGTTCTTAATATCCAAAGATCCTCCCACATAAGTAGAATATATTTTCTGTCATATCTCTGGTAACAAAAGTTTTCTAGCACTGTGGTAAGGACACTGCAGATATTATGGGAAGTGTAACAGTGTTTTTCCATATACTTAATACAATTTATTTCAATAGCTATATGATGCAAATTTTCTTTCTTATAAACCGTTCTTGTTTTGGATAACTGGATATATATGTTTTTTGATCCACTTCGTTTGGTTAATATTATCATGCTAAATTATCTAGTACGAGAAAACCATGCATCGGTTTAAATTTATTAAGATATCATTCGTTCATATGGGTTAGGCTTTAAATAACTGAGAAACAGAAATTTAAATTTGACATTGAATTTTTGGTTGGTTTGATAGTTTTGGTTTTGCGTTCGTTTGATAGTGTCATTGATTTCTGTTATCTTATCTAACTAGGATAAGATCTGCGCTTTGCGCATGATAAAATGCTTTGATTTAAAAATTGTAATTTATTTAAAAATTTGTATATATTTTTGCATAAAACTGGATAAAATATATGTTTAATATGTTGTGTAATATGTTAAACATTTGTTAAATTGATAAATAAAATTAGAAAAAATTGATGGTATGTTTTAGGGTTGGACAAAAAAACCCAAACTCGTAAAACCGAACCAAACTGAATCCAAAATAGTAAAAAATCTGAACCGGAATTAATTAAATATCCAAATGGGATATAATATTTTGGTATTTTATTTAGAAAACCGAAACCAAACCCGATCTGAATACACGAATGTATTAGAAATAGATTTATATACATAAATATATAAATTATTTTTAGATTTGATGTATATTAAAAACATCTTAAATATATAGTATAGTATCTCACTTTTAAATTTTTGTTCTTGGTCACAGCTTAGGTGTAGAGATTTAGAATATTTAAGATATTTAAGGAAAATAAGAAAAACAATTTATAGAAATTATGTTCAATTGATTTTCAATGTAATTGTGAGAGCAACACGTGGCAATATTAATGTGAATGCATTAAATTCAATGTTCTCTTTTAATATATAAGAGATAAAATAAACTTTTGTATCTCGTGGAATAATGAAAGGTGGTACTTCAATAAAAGTCGAACTCAACTTTCGGTACTCATTTTCTTTTTTTTTTTTGGGCCTTAATCATATATCCTTCAGCCCAATTACACAAAACTAGCACTCACGTCCTGTCCTCCCTTCTGCTCTTCTTTCACTTTATGCTAACCGACGAAATTAAGGCGACGGCAATTAATTTTTGATGTTTATGATCGCATTCGATCGTAGTTTCGACTTTGAATACTTTCACCTCCACTAACTTCGTCAATCAGTTCAAACCCTATATGTATGGAGCTGGCTCCTAATTTCTTCTCGATCTCTACTGTTATTATACAAAAGCATCTCTAGGCAGGTATGTTTGCTTTATTGAATCTGATATATGTAAACTCCTTTCCACATAGTATTTTCTTCTTAGTTTATTGTGTTCTATGCATTGCAGTTTACGGTGATCCAAATAGCCATTAGCGTCGACTGCTTCTTTTAAATGAAGTTAAATGATCCAGGGAGCAGGTAACTTTAAAATTTAGCTTATTGTCAATGGCTTCTATGGTAGTTAATTGATGATTTTTAAAACAACCTACACCACTGTTACTGAGTTTAATGTCTATGTCCTTAACTCAGACCGACATGTGCAATCTTACTTATTCTCATCATGTTTTCCTGTTTCATGACTTAATACTAAAATGATATCTCGACTATTCTTACAACATGCTGGAGTTTGCGCTGGAAGAGTTGTAAGTATTGGCACTACTACTTGCTGGTGCTACACTTCATGGTCAAAATGTTATAGAAATCTTCTGCGTGGATTCTCATCCTTTATATGAACATCAACAACGAAAAAGCAGTTGGTGTTCTCAAGTATACTCAATCAACTAAATCTTTTAGTCTTTTTTTAACTAACTTTAAAAATTTTGGTTACAATCTCACCACAACTAAACAATATAAAGTATGTAACTTATGCAGGTGCCGTGTCCAGCTCTGTGTATCTGATGGGACATATACAGTTGGGTTTGTCGCATTTGATGGACAGATGACTAAACTAACCAACGCACATTCAGCAGAAGTCGCTTAACTTATAGTAAACCAGCGTGCAACTTATGGTAATACCACTACAGAAAACCTCACCTGACTTTTCAACAGGACCCATGTTTGGAAGACCCCGATCAAAGACCCATTCCACAATGCTTAAAGGACTTGGTTGGTAGCACTTTCACTTTCCAGTTGAAGCTTTCACTTTCACTTCTCCTCAGAGCATCAGTCCTTTCACCATATCAAGAATATTTGACCATAATCAACTTCCACCAATCCCAAACTTTGCTGGAAAAACGTGAGTTTAAGAACCTTACTAAACATGTTTTCAAATAGCTCTTCTTAGGACTACAATTTCTAATTTGGTTCATGCGCATGAGATGATAATAACCCCTGAGATGACATGCCTGAGCTGAATCAGTTAAAACTCCTCGATTGATGTCTCCAAGGAGGTACTTGCCAACCACACTGGACTGCAAGTGATAGAGGAAGGATCAGGCGTGAGTAGTGGAAGCCATCATCTGCTTCATCATGGTGGAGTCAAAGCTGAGAGTGCAGAACTTCAGGTTGATGTGCACCGTCAAGAAGTCCCACTATGGTTAGCTTCGCATCATATGAGTGTCCAAGCCCAAGGCTCATTAACCTTTTTTAATTTCTTTTAAATTTGAATAAAGAAGAGATTTAGGAAATACCTCCCTGTAGGAATTTTGTACGAGTCTGTATAAAAGAAAAATTACATTTTTGTTTTGCTTGGTCACTGAGAATCCTATTTGGCCCTGTCAAATCTATAAAAATGTTTTAATGAAGGCTCTTTATCTATTTTTAAAGGCAAACACCACCATTTCTGTTTGGTTTTCAAATTGACAAACTCCTGCCGACTTTCCATACTAACTTAAGGAAGAGCAGAACCAATAATATTATTAGAACGACAAACTCATTATGTTTCTTTGCTAATTTACAATCGAAAAATTGCTAAAACAGATTAGAAAAACAACTACATTGTCCATTTACCATAAATCTCATTTTGTTAGATTTGAACTCAGATATCTCTGGTCAACTTAAAAAAAAATCACATCAATTATTTTAAGAGTCAGAAAATTATGAAAATTTATATAAAATATACATAAACATTGTACAATCATATGAAAAATAATTTGGTTGACTAAATATTAGCAAAACACAATTTCATATTTTGTTCTACGGACAGCAGAAAACAAAATCTATTGTCTACGGATTGGTAGATAGGTGTTTCAGTTAAGTACATATATATATCTGGAGTTAGTAGATTTTAAAATTTACTAGTTTTTATTTTCCTTACTACCGTAAAAATTAAATGTTACGGTTTTGCTTATGATCTGAAATACAATAGATTTTATGAACTAGTGTTTCCTATATATCTACAGAAGAGGAATCACATAATCTGCATAGTATTAGTAATCTACCATGTGTATATTTTATTATCTACTACAATACTGTATTCTACTAATGCTAGATTATACATTTTACTGTCGTATCTATCATCATATCTACAATCTACCAGCAGCAGAATGTATGTTCTGCCAAATTCGGAATATTTACATATTCTTTAATTTTTTTTTTCAAAAATCAGTTAAAAAATATATATTTTTTTTCCAAATTTTTCGTGTTACCTAAAGCTATTGTTTTCGAAAAACAATGTGATCTCTCTTCTTCTCCACACATTCTTGATTGTACTTAGAAACCACCTCCAAAAATTTTAAATATATTGTTGAAAAACATGCATATTTGTGCATCTTGCGGGGTGTGGAAATTTGATCCCAATAAAGGATGGAGATTTGCTGTTGATAAGAAAAACGAAGTAGAATATTGGATTTGGAATTGACAAGTTCCTTTGAAAATCTAAAGATAACGGCTTTTGAGGATTTTGGAATTGACCAAAACAATGTTAAGTGGAAATATTTGCTTTTGAGGATTTTGGATTTTTGGCATATTTTTATTTTTTTTACTTTTTTTAAAACAAAAAAGAAAAAAATACAAAAATCGTTTTAACTTAGATTAGAGGCTTAATTGGGTTTAAAAAATATTATGTTGAGTGGACAATTTCTTGTTCATATTATGACATGTGGACAATCTACTAATTCTTTTAATCTACTTTCCCATATTTCCCATAACAATCTGACCAACGATTTAACCAGAATAGTATCAAAAACATTAACATAATGCTTTGGTTAGGAAGTTTTGATGACTACGCAGACATAACACACAAATTCATATAACATGTTAGACATACTTTCCAAAATCATTTGTTCGAAGAGGTCGGTTTCCGGTTATGTGATGCGCCTGGATAAGTTAGCTTCAAAGCAAGACCCACACTGGTTTTCTCCAATTCTGATTTACATTAGCTTTAGTTAAGGTTTTAAAAACACTTACAGTGACTATTCAGATAAACGATGTATGTTTTTTATCCTAATAAAATATCAGTCAATGCATTGTAAATTATGTTACATTAAATTAATGAGACACAACCAACAGTCTTGAAACGTCTGAGTTACACCAGTTAGAAAATTCTAAAATGTCTACTTTCATGCAACAATTGTTAAGAATGGAATAATTTTAAAATTTCTCTATTTACAGTTTAAATTTTACAGTTTTTAGTTATACATTTTCAATTTCAAAGTTCTTTTTATAATTTTTTCTTTTGTATTTTTTTATTTTTCAAATAATATTTCTGAAATTTGAAATATCTTTTTTTAAATTATTTCAAAAATTTTAATTTTAAAATCCTATAAATCTCATCCTCCAAAATTTCATCCTTCAAATTTTAATATTAGTTAAAATCTTGGCTTTCCTGCAACAATGCTTAAAAATGTGATAATTTTTTAAAAAAAATCTATTTATACGAGGATTGTTAGTTTGTTACTAATGAAACGATTAATTATCTTCTTTCAAACCAGATAATCACAAAAAGAAACACAGCTTCTTTCATTTTTCTTTCTAGAATATGAATTTTTCTTTATATTTTAAACAACTTTATTTATTAGGATATCAACCAAAATTGACTTTGTTACATCTATTGATTTCTTACTATTTTTTCTGAATTCGACCAATAATAACCACTTATACTATTCCATTTATAATCAGAAAATATCAACATTTTCAACATCAAATATTTGAACGTAATCTTCAAACTCATGCCATAAAATAAATTAAAAATTAATTTCACAAAAACAAATACGAATTCAGCGCGTAGCGCCGGTATACCAGTTACTTTATAAAGTCAATCTTGCTGGTTTTAAACTGTGAACACTAACGAAACAATTTGATAATATATTTGTCATCATTATTTGTCTAATACCTAGTTAGTAGTTACGATGTGACGGACTTACTAATAGATATATATATATATATATATATTTTATTGATTTAAATATATATCAGTGCTGTTCTTGCACCATGATCAAGATAACTACTCTTATTACAATTATCTTCTCACGTTTTTGTGATTACATAGATTAATAATTCATACATGGGTTAGAATCTCTATTATTAAAAGAGAAGTACACTTATAAATTACCCCTTAATTTTCAGTGTTATTTACAATAGCATGCCACTGAAGTAATTAAATGACCCATTAAATGAATCTTATTTAAGGAATTATAGTATTTTCTATTTATTAAACAGTTTCCTAAATCAGTTTAACTTAATTTCGTATTTAATATATTTCCTAAAATAAATTAGCTGATTTTTAGGAATATTCTTATTTAAAATTTATTTTAACAATCTTAAAATTGGATAATGTTACGATTAATTATTTTGAACGAAATTCATGTTTAAATTCGACATTAAACAATATTTTGAATATTCCTAAAATATATGTTTAACTTACTGTTAATTATTTTGAATAATAAAATCTATATATGCTAAGATTTTAAATATTTTAAACTAATTATAAAACAAGATGAAATATTTGTAACTCAACATTATTTTAATATAATTAATTAAATCTCACCTAAGATTATATATTTTTCAAGAACTTTTAAAGTTATATTTAACTATTTTGTTTGCTATTAATTATTTTCAACAAAAAAAATTAATACTGAAATTTAAATATATTTTAATTATTTGTAAATCAATGTTTAATGTTTATAACCAAATACATTTTTTCTAATGTATCTAAATCTTACCATATTATCCATATTTGATCAAAATATTTAATTTTTTTTTTACATTTGGCAAATAATTTCACGTTACAAGAAATATTATTCAAACTATCAATAGGTCAATATTATTTTTTTCAAAAGATTAATAACAAACAAGGAATACTATTTTTACAGCACATAAACTATTCGACTGTTGTGTTTATAAAAATTTAGAAATATGTAAATATTTAAAAATATAAACTGACAAACATTTAAATAATATTTATTTATATAAAAATGAATAAATACCCGTCCGGTCGGACGGGTCCAACTCTAGTTGTTAGTTAAAATTGATAATAGAGATATTGGTTTGGTCAGTTTGTTAGTCAAAGTTTTGAGCAGCGTAATTATAAACACATCTGACTTGGCGTTTCTTTACCTATGTTTGGTGCTGTAATAATGGTTAATGTTTTTGGTTTATTAGTAACATGATGTTGGTTCATTATTGATAGTATTAATATTTATATTAAATATAATTCATGCTTATAATATCAAACTCTAATAGTTTATTGTCTACTAGGGGTTGGTCCGCCCTACGAGCGGGTGAATTTACACTAAAATAATTTTATACTCCCTCCGTCTCACTTTAAGTGGTGTTTAATGGTTTTTATTTTGTCCCAAAATATTTGATATTCTCACTTTTCTAGACAAAATTTAATGTTGATTAAAATTATAGCCAATTACAAAATGTTGTATCTTTTTTCTATAGGTGAAACTATTTTATTTAATGCTATTTTTATAAAATCAAGATAAATTACATATAATTTTTTGTTTTCTTAATCTTTGTGAAAAAAACTTAAAATCCACTTAAAATGGGACAGAGGGAGTATTAAAGTATTTAATTTTATAAAAAAATTTACAACTTACTTTATATTGAAATAATATATATAATCTGTTTTTATTCAAAGATTATATAATCTGTTTTTATTCAAATGTTATATTTTAAAATTTATTAAATTTGTTGGGTTTGAGTTGAAAAAATCACTAACATTTTTTCGTTAAAGTTAAAAAGTAGAAAATTATGGAAATGTAATTATTTATTTTATATTTTATTTCTATTTCAATTTGATATATTTGAAGAAAATATAAAGTAAAAATAACTAATTTTTTTCATTTCTAAGAGTATCAAATTTTATTATAATATTGTTACAGTAACTAATTTCTCACAGATAATAAATTAATACACCCACCTCAAAAACAATTATTTTGTTGTTGATATTTTTATTATTATATTTATTGTTTATTATTATTATTATTATTATTGTTATTATTATTATTATTATTATTATTGTTGTTGTTGTTTATGTTATATATGTGTATTGGTTGTGTTTTATTGTTTCTTTGTGGGAGTTATATTTCTTGATCGAATTATTATGATATATGTAGTCAATTGTGATTGTCCAAAAAATAAAATCAGTCTATTGTGAATTCTGGTGTTCATATTTTTTGCATTAATTCCAATGAGTGTGTGACAATTGGTTGTTAAATATTATTTTTCAAGTTTTTTGTGAACTTTCATTTACATTCAAATCCTTATCTTAAAACTTGTGTACATGTTATATTTTCGTTTGTTGATACATTTATTTACACCATTTTGTTTTAAACTTATGTACTTTATGATGACGGTGAAACTATTTGACATCTATACTTTATATTTTAGGTATTTTCACAGTTGTTATTCTTATAATCAATTTGTTTTGAATTTTAACTTTTTAGTCTAACCAGTATTATTTTACCTAAAGGTAAATCTATAACTATTGTACATTACTTTAGATGCAGTTTAATGCATCTGATTTCTTCAGTTGGATTCTTAGGAAAACAATGTCACAATTTTGAGTTTCTTAGAGTGTAGTCGCAAAAAAGTTTCAATCACCGTTAACATTAAACGACATACACGACAATATATGTTGACCAATAAGTAATACTATATTGGCGGTTTTATAAACTGTATTCTCTTTTTCTTGTTTTCTCGGTTTTCATTAGTTAGTTTAGAACCTTCGATTAGAGGGGTTCAAGTCATGGTTACGTTGTCAAGGGCTGCAATGGTTAAGTTCAAACACGAGATGAACGCTCCAAACTGTTTCTTAATCAATTAACATTAATGTGTGATTATCTATACACAAGAAAGTGATCACCATTTACATTAGACATTTTTAATGCGAACATTAAATTGAGAAGAAACTTGGCTCGGTGACGATTTTCTCGTGCAAATGTTTGTTCTCTCCTAACTCCATAGATTCCTCTCACAGCAAATAGAACAAACAACACTAAAATGTGAAGAATATAATACACAGTCGTATGGTGATTATATCAAAACGTTTAAAGGGCTTTCTAATAGAAAATGTGATTTCTAAATCAAATAGATTCTGAAGAGCTGAAACAACTGGTGAAATAGAGAACCATGGTTTCACTACTTGCCTCAACTTGTCTGCGGAGATATATATATATATATATATATATTGGTAACTGATCTGCGGAGATATTGAACACGATTGATGATCTCATTCAGCATAGCAAATTTTCCAATGACTTTGTCACCCTTTTTACTGGGACGTTTCAATCTCTTCATCATCACCTTAGCTTGAAGCCTTTAAAGCAACAATGAAAATTCCAAAATTTTCATCCTTGGTCACAACTTGAGTCAGACATACAACTGTTGTTGCCACTGGGTCTAACTGTAACATATTCATCTGCAAAGGAGAACAGTTTTACAATTCATAAACCATAAAGAGACAAAGGTTGCTAACATTTCAAAGTGTTGAAAAAATCTTTACAAAAGTATAAGAAAATTAGTTTACCTGAAAAGGAATCTGCTGTTGTGCATGCAACAATATAGTCACTTGTCCAGGTCTAAGTTGCATTGTTCCCTGATTTGCACGTCTCACAGTAAGCGTTTTATCTCCCATTTTGATGCACAATATCTGTAAGAGAGAGATCTTGGTAACTGTTATTTATGTGTTAAAGAACAATTGTTCACCTATAGACCACCAACACTAAAACTCAAACAAATACTTGGTAGAAGGGAAAAAATTAAAATCGAACCTCAAATATAATGCCATCCAAAGACATTGCGGTACTTGCCTCTTCAAAAGATCGCATCTACACAAAAGAAACCTTTTCATGAATTACATAAACATTAACAACAGCATACCTGGACCAGCAGTGTTTCCACCAACAGCAGACATAACGTGACTAAATAATGTAGCCACTGAAATATTTTCACTGGGAAAGGAAAGTGGATACTAACCTGTTAATTTGCCGCAGGGGAAAGTCCACCAAGATAGACTCTGCGAGCATGCCCACCAAGTGGCTTGGATATCTAATAAACCAAAAATCATTAGAGACTAATAGAGGTTGATAAGATTTTGCACACTTGAAACTGAATGAAGTGGATAAGGGAGTGATTCTGGTTTATTCAACCAGAAAAGTTCATCTCGAGGTCTCAGGTTAACACCAGAAACGTATTATGTTCAAATACCAAAGTTGCGATTACATGTTGCAACTTTGCACCAACAAAAAGAAAAATATGTTGAAAGAAAAAAAATACAAACCAAAACTCAATAGACAAATGATATAAGACTCAATATCCAAAGGAAAAAGAAAAAAAAAATATGAAATATAGTCAGCTATTGGAATGATAGCTATACAGAAATAAAAATTTTGATCATGCATTAGCACATCCAAATAAACACTCAAATTACATACGAAGGGAGTGGAGTATAAATCAATCGCAATTTGCATGTAGCAGATTCTTACAATTAAAAACAGAGGAAAGTAGTAACGAAATCACCATGGTGGGAGTTGATGCTTCACAGAGATTGTCCTTTCTGATTTCAGAGCGTCGAGGCGGTTCATCGAAGGTAACAAACACATTTATAGGGGAGATCAAACGGTGACCTTGAGTTTATGGGAGAGAGTAGTATGAAACCGAAGCCGTTACAGAGCGTAGATCGGACGTGGAGAGACTTGAGGAGGTACGGTGAATTGACGCTGGAGCTTCAACAGCAGAACAAAACAAACCTTAACTTTTGGGCCTCCTAAGAAAAGTGTATAAAAAGCCTATAGCTTCAAAAGGTTAAAATAAGAGGACACGTGTATTAATTCCCCCTATGGAGAGAAAAAAGGCAACTTTATTAGTAAAGATTTGTTTTTTTTGTCGACTACCTATCTAAACTAGATCAAGTGGAGAACAGACGAGTCGATTCTCCGAAGAGCATCTCCATTCGTCCGGATCTGATCTATATAGAAGAACTAGTGGTATTCCGGCGCTACGCGCTGGGTTTGAATGTTTTATTTCCAGATATTTCATATTTAGTTTTGTAAAATATAATGGTTGAAATTTTTGTTTATATTTGTGTGATGTTAGTGTTTAGTTTTTTTAGCCTACATGAAAATTAACAACCACATATTATTATTATTTTGAAATGTTTTTCTTTATGTTTCTATGCAGCAGTACTAAATTATATGTGATTTATTATTTTGTGGGGATTACAAAATTTAAGATTTTTCCATAATCATTGTCTGTGATGTAATTTCTTAGTTAGAGGTTTGCTTAACATATAATTGTTTGAAAGTTCGATAGACCAAGAACAGAGACATTTAGTTACAAAAAAAAAAGAGCAGAGACATTTCTTTAGATTGGAAAACGCTAACTTAAATGTATATGGCAATATCGTATATTGTTGGGTACATATTTTGGTGGTCTTTTTTTTTGGTTTCAGATGATGTGAACAAACTGCTTCGTTTGTCGATTGTAGTGGTATCATTTCTTGCACCGATTATCCATGTCAGTGGCAGCTTTGTTGTGGCTTCAAATGCCTAATGTTTGTACGATATCTCCTTTTCATAACAATAGTAATCTCAGTGAGTGATATTTTTATGTTTTTCGGCAGTTGTCTCCCCTTTCCATATTTGTCTCCCACCGTAGGCTATTCAAATATTTTTTCGCCTTCATGTTCCTGTGCACAACATGAAGGCAAATGTTTTATAGTGGCAGAGGCCATTGTTTGCATTATCGTAGTAGAAGTATTCTTTGATGCTTTTAATGTAGTGAGCTTCAGGTTGTCTTGCTCAAGACAATTCTTCATGATGTACTTGTAATAGTTCAGTGTTTTGAGGGGGTTAGTGGTCAACATGTTGAGTTTCAGATTTTTGTATAGGTCTGCAACCTCTTCAGCTTTCGTGATGTTATTACGTGCATTGGTTGGTTCAAATTGACAGAATATCTTACTCCAATCGCAACGTCCGAGAGGGTTATGTTCGTCAAGAGAACCTTGCATTAGAGTTATTTTTTAAAAGCTTGCTACTGTGAAAGTGTGTAATGCTATGATAAACTGTGAGACTCTTTTATAGGGGCGATTGCTGTATATTTTAAAATATTTTACACTACGCTTTAAAATATTTTGTACTTGGTAGCTGCAGTTTGGTAGGTGTGTTGTGTAATATTCAGACACTAATCTATGTGCAGATATCGTTTCCACTCTAGTATATCATATATGAATTATATTTCTTGATCTGGTTGGAGTTGGCAACTTGGTAGTGGTAGCTGCAGTTTTAGTTGAGTGTTGTAATATTCAAAAACCTTTTCTCATCATGTAGCTCTGTAAGCATGAAATATCTAAATGCAAATTCAAAAAGTTATTAAGAAGGTTGAGAAAAGAGATTTTGATCAGGAAAGACTTGTAGATTAGCTTGAAAAGCAAAACATTCTGAAAAAAATACAAATGCCTAAATAAATTTTCGTCGTTCATGTTGTAACCTTTTTTCGGTTTAAACTGGTTACACTTTAAAAATAAATAAGGAATAAACCAACATAAGTTACCAACCATGGTCGTCTGATGTCTAAGAATCAAAGTACAGATGCGTGGCTGAAGTAGCATTGAGATATAACCGCCCTGCACAAAGATATATTGAGTCTAAATAAGCGAACCGCAAATAAATAACTAACTGTGAATTCATTTCAATACAACTAAATTCAAAACTAATCTTTCCACACCCCCAACTATCTTGGGATTGACACTTGTGGCAAGCACAATTTTAGGCTCTTTCCCATACGTATCAAATTTGCTATGAAACGCATGTGGCATAGCATCGAACATACTGACACAGACGTTTTCACCGCTGCGTAGAAACAATTGTATAACATCAGACGCTAGAATATATACAAAAACACTTTCTTATTAAGAGGTCAAGAGTACCTTTGTAGACACAGAGTGAGCATCACACGCTCAGCACCAGGTATGCGATCAGTGATCGTATTCCTGATTGCAGTCAACTTCCCAATTATATCTGAAAATATTATTTTCATGTAAGTTCTACACATCCTGAAACTGGGGAAAAAATAAAACTTGCAAGGTTCATACCAGGGAGCTATTTTCCTGTGTTGGCCAGTTCAAGCAACTCATTGTATGGTCGGAATCGGAACAGTTCAGTAGGTATGGGCGTAACCGACTGGGGAAGCTTATCAAAAGACGTTCCATCGTTGAACCTTATAGACATGGGAGCATCCGACAAGCGGTAATTGGGGTTGCTGCGTGTTACATCAAAACCGCTAAGCTTATACACACTCCTTCACTGAGATGTCCTCTGAATCTTAGCTGCCGGATGGAGCTAATTGAGCCTTGTATAAGCTTCGACTGTATTTAAAAAAAAAAATCTATTAGAAAGGAGAAAAAAAACAATAATGGACAGAACTCTAAACAAACAGCTACAATAAATCATGAAAAGCACAAAACACCATAAATCGATGTGAAAGATGCTTACATGCTCATCCAGAAACATCATGTCCAGACTCAGGAGATCTCCTTTCCTCATGCTACATCATGCCTTGCCTCCTAAAACCTCAGAAATCGTACTTTGGCGGTGTTGTTGCAGCAACCAGATTTCAAATCGCCAAGAAGGATTGAGTTAGCCATCGTCGATCTGGGTAAGCCGAACTGTTTTTTTGTTTTTGATTTCTTTGAAGCTCTGATGACCATGGTCGAAGTGGATATTTATAGATAGGGCTTCGAACGGTTACTTAGAGGGCCCTATGATGGTGATTCAATGCTTCAGAGTGGAAGAGGAGCATAACTACGCATTAAGTCGGACCAGTGAAGTATCAAAAAGACGTTTCATAGATGTAAAGAGAGAAGCCGTCAAACCTCAGTGAAACTCAAAGTTCTTTCCGCGATGACGAAGCAGAGAAAGGAAGAAAACATTTGGGCCTGATGATTAGTTAGGAAGCCCATAGAGCAACATAAACCCATCAATGAACCGGAATTTTAGTTTAGTTAAACGGTGAGTTTCATCATATAAGGGACATGTGGCAAAATTTCCCCTAAGCAGAGATTAGAAGCTAACTTTATTAATTAAGATTGTCCATTTGTTATTATGGGTTTGATTTTAATATGCATAGATGCTATTTTTTTTAAATTTACTAACAATGATGGCTATGGTCTATGGGGTCCATAAGCAAAATCTCAAATGAATTAGGATTAAAAGAGAGGATATTCTATGAGACTATAACCTTCAGAGAAATAGAAACGAAAATTGACATAATTAAGTACTTATGATAATATTTTAGTACTTACGATATTTATACATATTATATTTTTATTACCACCATATTTGTTGAATTTTTAAGTTTAAGACTTGACTTTAAAAGATTTACAAGTTTTGGAAAACAATCCAAAGAAAGGTATAATCACCAGAAATGATTATCTAAAGCTCATTATGTATTTTGCCTCTAAAGATTACATGACCTGAAGTCTGTTAATAAATCCCATTTATGTTTATGTTGGATGTTAAGTTTAAAAATAAAATTTTATTCTACTGATATATATATATTGAAAAATATATTTTTCACATAAGTAATGTTGTCCAGTAAACACATTATTGAAAAGAAAAAAAAAATATTCAAGGAGTTTATAACTATATTTTGACTCCTCGAGACTCAGAAAAACAGTGAGCTACTGATGTAAGATGATAAATCACGTCTAGTTGATTATGATCCCTTCTCTTAAAGAAACTATGATATTTATTATGTGGAAAGAAAATCCACACAAATAATATTATTCAAGAAATGAACATAAAAGTGGTTATAGACGTGAATGTAGATATAAGTATAAGGTCAAGATCCAAAGAGTTTCTTTTTAGAACTTATACTCTCACTTGAAGTTGAGAAAATAAAGATGATAATAAAGAAAAACCAAAAAGTTTCTATTGATTAGAACTCATATTCTCACTTGAAACTGGGAAAGTAAAGATGATAATAAAGAAGAGATATGGTTCAATCATCCAAAGATGAAAGAAAATTATTGTGGGTACAAAACAAGGTAGTAAAACCTTATTTAATGTTCAAGAAGAGGATATATATGATGCTCCAGAAGAGTACATAATATTACTGCACGTAAGAATGCAATTTAAAATTCTTATTGCATCATATTCTTATAAGTCTCAAAAGTTAGAAGGGTCTAAGAAAGAATACATGACTCGTGTAGGATATGTTGTTGATTCAAAATGAGATTCATTCAAGATTGATAAACATATAGTATTATCATCTCGAGGGGAAGAGTTAAAGAATCTCACTTTTTATGATAAGTCAAACATCCAGAAGATTATGTTTGCATTAAAACTAAGATTGATGAATCCTTCTCAAAGTAAACTTGTGGGATTTTGAGACACTTAGGGGGTGTATTGAATTGAGACTTTTAGGTGATTTGTATTAAATTGACAAATTCATTGTTATTCAAACATGAATTTCAAAAACTCATTTAAAATTCACTGTTATTAAACTTTGACATTTCATAAATACTCTGAAATCAACTGTTATAGGAAATATTTTAGATTGTGGAGTTTTAAGTTTTCAAGTGACTTTATAGTGTTTGGATGGAGTTTCTTAGTTAAAGGAAAAATAAAACTCAAATCTCATGGTTTTAGGTGAGATTTTAGAGTTGTTTAATTAAAATCATTCTAATGTCTGTAATTTATTGAAATCATCTGAAACTTCATTAAAAGTCAAATCACCTTAAAATTTAGATTTTATACATCCCCCTTATGTTAAGACAATAAGCAAAAGAAATGCTATATACATTTCAAATCAGAAGTATTTATCAAGGCAATATAAGTATTTTAGAGAAAGCATATATAGCCTCTTATATATTGTACTACACAAAGATTAGTCTACTGGAGATAAATATTTGGCATGAACCAATTAGACCATTTTGGTTCAGTAATGATGCGAAACGATACATAAAGATTTATGAGGATATTCATTGAAGAACCAGAAGATTCTTACGAATGACTTACTTGACATGTTTTGCTTGTTCATAAGATAAATTGGTAATACGGTTTTCACCAGCCAAAAGAAAGTTATTGCCATGAATAGAAGAGATGTTGTGGACTGATCACCCACTATGTATCTATATAGTCTTGGTGAATTCACGTCTAAGTATCTGAAAATTGATGCAGATTCGAATGTGTATTGATTCATTGGAATAAGTATTGATTTTGAGAAACATAATTCGCATCAAGCCAACAAGTAATCACTAGTTCTCCCCCATCATTGGTATTGAGCCAGAAACCAACCATTTATGTTTAAGAGTTTTGGATGTGCAATATACATTCCAGTCGCTCTACACAAAGCTTAATTAAGATGTGTATTCAAATGAGGTTTATATGTTGGATATGAATTTCCATTGATACTTAAGAATCTAGAGCCACCCCCGAAGGAAAGTAAAGCTCTACAAGAATGCAAAAAGTAAGTTAGCATTTCCAACATAAGAGGGAGAAAATAAACAGCTGAAAAAGAAAATAAGTTGATATGAATTATCATTGATCCTTGGACTGAAGATAATTTGAAATAGAAGTCGAAAAGATAATTCAATTATAGAGCTTAGTAAAGCAGTTGCAAGACACACTTACTGACACAAATAAATATAGTGATCAACTCACATATACCAGCTATAAATGCTCCAATAAAAATATATGTTCTAGAAGAACAATATCAAAATGATAGTCACGCCTGCAGCGTGGTAGACATGGTGGTTTCTAAGATAAAAATCCTTGTATATGAAAAGGAGCATATATTGATAATGGTTAATACGAGGAAATATAGCTTTTGAATGATCTCCAGAAGAGACATTAAACATGACTGAAAAAAAAATCAGGTACCTGAGACAATGAGGAGATCTCAATAAGTTAGTCATGTATAGAATAAAATTGAATCAATAAGCAAATCGACGTCGATGATATTAATGAATGCAAAGTAGCAGTTTATATGATGAATGAGAAAGGGGATCATGAAAGAAAGTCTATTGAAAAGTGTACAAAAATAAATGATTGGCCAAATAAAAAAGAAGTAATAGACAAAGATACAAACTATTGTGAAAGACAATAGTATTTGGACCAGTAGTCCATACACTATGAAGTTTAAAACAAGTGGGATAGAAATTATATGTTGCTCATTGAATGATCAATATAGAATTGATTGTGAAGAGACATAGTCTCATGTGGTAGAAGCAACTAATTTTAAGTTCTTTATATTAGTCTAGTAATAAAAGAAGAACTTGAATGATACAATCCACTTGAAAATGTAATCCCTGAAAGATATAATCCATAAAGGATTGATGACAAGAGATAAGAATCATTGATATGATTATAATTATTAAAAACAAATTCTTGAAGAGATAAACAAATTGTTTGTTTGGAAGAAAGATCTCGAAAAGAGAGCACTGTGATTCCAAACTGGACATCTAGAATAAGAGATGTTATCTAGAAGATCCTTAAAGATTTGAAGATGATCATATATGATTGATTTTGAAGTACTATACTTATAAATGTTATTTGAGAAAGTTACTAATCTCTTTTATAACGGAATGATGTAATTCATATAACAAGAAAGAAAGTCACAATAAAAACTTTTATAGTTATGAATGAATAACTCGTATGTACGAGACAAATGTCTAGAAGAATGTATGTAAGATATTCGGCAATCATAATTAAATCTTTAAATTCTCTTTAACTTTTGTAGAAGAATTTTAAAACTGATTGCTTTTCACTAAAAATAGTTACGATAAACTCAAGTTCTTATCTATCTTCATTCAGAAATCGTAAATCTTTAAATTCTCTGCAACAACTCCAGGCTCGACTGGTATGTGGGCTATGAAGACTTTAGAACATCTTATAGTCCGTTAAATAAATGCCAATCATTCTTTTGTAGAGATAAGCTTGAAGTAGCTTGAGATGCAAGCAACCTAATCCTAGAAGTGTTGAGTTTATCTATTAGGATTAGGAAATAATAGAGAGTCATTATCTTAATGAGTTTAGGATATTTATGGTCTTATATAAACCAATGTCGAGTCAATGATATTGGTGTGAGTTGTGAGAATTGTGAAGGCTTAGTTTTGAGAAGTTTCTAAGCAATAAAGAGTTTGAGTTTGAGACAATATCTTGTGTTCTTGTTCTTGATATTCCATATTTGGTATCAGAGCAAACACGAGAAACATGGGAGACGTTAAGGAAGAGACAAACATGAAGAATGGACAGAAATCAATCAAGCTTCCGATGCTTAATACTACCAATTATACTGTCTGGGCAATGCGGATGAAGAATGCCTTGAAGATAAATAAAGTTTGGGATACCATTGATCCAGGTAACAAAGATGAGGAGAAGAATGATGAAGCTATCGGACTGTTATTCCAAGCTATCCCCGAGGCGCTAACCTTACAAGTTGGTGATCTCGATACATCTAAGGCAGTATGGGATGCGATCAAAGCCAGACACGTCGGAGCAGAACGAGTACGAGAAGCACGTCTTCAGACATTAATGTCCGAGTTTGATAGGTTAAAGATGAAAGACGATGATACAATAGATGACTTCGTGGGAAAGTTATCAGAGATATCTTCCAAGTCTGCATCTCTAGGTGAGATAATTGAAGAACCAAAGCTTGTGAAGAAGTTTCTGAAAAGTTTACCTCGAAAGAAGTATATCCAAATTGTTGCTTCACTAGAACAGTTCCTCGATCTAAAAACTACAAGCTTCGAGGATATTATCGGAAGGATGAAAGTTTATGAAGAAAGAATTTGTGAGGAAGAAGAAGAACATCAGGAAGATCAAACAAAACTAATGTATGGAGAATCAGAAAACAATGGTGGCAGAGGCAGAGGACGTGAAGGATACAGAGGTCGTGGACGAGGTAGTCGAGGCGCTTGGAGAGGCAGAGGAAGAGGACGTTACGGAACGTCTGGGATGTATCAATACCAAGAAAGAGATGCGTCTCACATCACATGCTACAGATGTGACAAACTCGGACACTATGCTGCAGATTGTCCTGAGAGATTGCTCAAGCTTCAAGAGACGGTTGAGAAGAAAGAAGATGACACACAAGAAGCTGACCAACTGATGATGCATGAAGTGGTATATTTGAATGAACAGAAGGTCAAACCAATCGAGTTTGAAGCATATTCAGACACAAAGGATGTGTGGTACCTCGACAACGGTGCGAGTAATCATATGAGTGGGAACAGTTATTCTTCGAGACACTAGATGAGACTGTTACAGGAAAGGTTCGCTTTGGAGATGATTCCCGCATCGATATAATGGGAAAGGGCTCAGTACGGTTTGTTTTCAAAGGAGGCGAGAAGAAAACTCTTAATAACGTGTATTATATACCAGGGTTAAAGAGTAACATTTTAGTCTCGGACAAGCAACAGAAGCAGGCTGTGAGGTAAGAATGAAGGAGGACCAATTGATGTTGTTTGATAAAGTTGGAAAGCTGATGGTGAGAACCACAAGGTCTCGCAACCGACTGTATAAAGTCACACTTCAAAGCGACAATGTTCTATGTCTGCAGCTAGCAAGCACTTCAGAATCAACAAGGTGGCATTCAAGGCTTGGCCATGTAAACAGTGAGATGATGAAGATAATGATCAACAAGAGAATGGTTGAGGGAATACCAGACATTACTGTTAACAAAGAGACGTGTGCTTCCTGCCTTCTTGGGAAGCAAACAAGGCACTCTTTTCCTAAGGAAACAACATATCGAGCAACAAGATCTCTGGAGCTGATACACTGCGACCTATGTGGACCAATAACTCCACGAACACCTGGAGGCAAGCGTTATGTGCTGGTGTTTATTGATGACTACTCGAGATATATGTGGACTGTGTTACTACAACGGAAAAGTGAAGCTCTTGATAAGTTCAAAGTGTTTAAAACTCTTGTGGAAGGGGCGACAAAATCTAAGATACAAACACTTAGAACAGATCGTGGAGGAGAGTTTACATCAAGAGACTTCAATGACTACTGCGAGGAACACGGTATCAAGAAGCATCTCACGGCGCCATACTCCCCTCAACAGAACGGAGTTGTTGAGAGACGTAATCGAACTCTTATGGAGATGACAAGGAGCATTCTAAAACATAGGAATGTACCAAATCTATTGTGGGGGGAAGCAGTAAGACACTCTACATATCTAATCAACAGACTTGCTACACGATCCTTGGAGGGAATAACTCCTTACGAGATGTTGAAAGACAAGAAACCAAACCTGTCACATCTCAAGATCTTCGGGTGCATTAGTTATGTAGAACAGAGGTTGCAGGGAGAAAGAAACTGGATGATAGGTCAAGAGTTTTAGTTCATATGGGAACAGAACCCGGATCCAAGGCATATCGATTATATGATCCCGTACAAAAAAGGGTTGTGGTCAGCCGTGATTTTACGTTCGATGAAAGAAAGGGGTGGAATTGGAGAGAAACAGAGGAGGATAAGACTGAAAACTCCGGGTCGTTTGTAGTTGATATGAGCATTATGGACAGAGAAGAAAAAACAGAGGATAACGAAGAGAGAGTTCAAGAGTTAAGTGATGGAGAAGAACTGGTCGAAGAGGAGGAAGGTGATGAGGAAAGTGATTCAGATGAAGCTCAACCGGAGTTAAGGAGGTCAACGAGAAACAGAGCAAAACCCACTTACCTAAACGATTACGTTCTTCTTATCGAAGAACATGAGTATCTCCTTATGGTAATCAATGATGAACCAAGGACCTTTGAGGAAGCATCTGAGCTACAAGTGTGGCTTGATGCCTGTGAAGAGGAGCTTACCTCGATTAAAAAAAACAATACATGGATATTGGTTGATCTTCCCACCGGAGTGAAGCCTATAGGCAAAATCAAAAGAAACGCAGACGGGAGCATAAACAAATATAAATCACGGTTAGTAGCTAAA
>OVBX01002031.1:0-22242 GCA_900406325.1 Erucastrum elatum | reverse complement strand
TTTATAACGGGTCCTATAGAGATTACTCTTCGACATATAGGGGCATGGAAGCATTTGTTCCTAGAAGTAGACAGTTAAGGCTTTTATATACAGGAGTTTATTTTGCTATTCAGCAAAAGCCACATAAAAAAAAAATCAGAATTGCTCCACCTGCTCTAAGTTCTAACAGTAATAAATTCATGTAATCCGTGAGGGCCTGTTTTTTTTTTCTTGCATATATGCGACTGATAGGAGATCATCATTCATACTGCTGAAAATTTAACAACTTCAGATTTAAAAGTTTCTGCAACCTCTGACTAAATGATGTGTGGGTTGCGGTCACTGTGTGTGGAATTGCGGTCATTGCGACATGCAAACTAATAAGGCCGTAAGGGTATTCGAAGTTCGGCTTGCCTCTCGAGGGGAGCCCTTCTTTTTGCTTTACATCATATTGATTATGTAGCCCAATTTCTCCTTGGTCCAGACAAAGATGATTCTTTGCTAGATGTCTGACGTGTTTCTTTGATGTATTAAAGTATCATGCAATTATGCAATTTCCAGGAAGGAGTAGTTGTCGTATTCAATTTTGAGTGTAGGAAAGAAAACTCAAAGATGGAGGATGTGACATACAAAATTTTTGTTGATTTAAGTGTAAGGACTATAAGAAGATAAGTAAGTATATGGCGTGAATTACTCTTGCTACTTCTATTCATCCTTTTTGTCTGTTTTGTTTAAGAAGTTGAAATTCAAAGGCGAAGACTTAAAGAACCTAATGCTGTCTGCGTCCAAGTAAACGCCAAACAGTTCTCTTCCTTTCTCTACAAAAGCGGCCAGTCTGATTATACCAAAGAAAATACTTAGAAAATAACAAACATCTTTAAGAAAATGAGCTCTTATAATCTTTCTTCCCCTTTCGTAATCTTTTCTCTAATATTTTTCTTGAACTTTAATCTCACTGTTGTCAGGTGTTGTACTAGACATTGTGGAGGAATCGACATCCCGTACCCATTTGGAATCGGGGAGGGGTGCTATCTCAACAAATGGTACGAAATTAAATGTGAGCATAATAACTCTCTTTCAGTTTCAGGGAAGCTTGTCCCCGTTCTTTCCGCAATTGCCAAGGCCGTTGTGGATATCTCTCTTCCTAGTCAACTACGCACTGATTCTGAACGTGCCGCATACGGGAAAGTTCGTATAAACATCCCAATAACTTCAAAGGGGTGCTCTAGCAACGAGCAAGAGTCTACATCACTTTTGAATTTGACGGGGAGCCCTTTCTACGTTGGTGGCGGTAATAAACTGATAGCTGTTGGTTGCAACAACAGGGCGTCCTTGACACATGTCGAGCCAAACATGGTGGGATGCTTCTCCAGCTGCCTCCCAAATAATAGCAGTACTGCTTCAGAAGAGTATGTAGAAACAGTCAATTGTAATTAATAGTAACATTGGGAACGATGATGACGCCGGCTACACGTATTGTGGTGATGAAGGAAGCTATGGATATGGAACAAGCTGTAACGGTAATCAATGCTGCGAGGCAAGTATGGGCGGTAGGATTCAACAGGTTGTTGGTGTCACAATAGATGATAACTCCACCACCACAAGAGGGTGCAAAGTTGCCTTCTTAACTGATGATCAGGCATACTCTTTTTTAAACGGATCTGATCCAAATCTGGTTCTTGCTAAGCGATACTCAACAGTTGAGTTAGGATGGTTCATCCATACAACGGGGGATCTTCGTTCTTTTGTAGAATCTCTGAGATGTATGCCTACGAGAGAGTACCTAAATCTAAGCCGACACTCATATAGCCTGGCTTACGGAATAAGCTGTGCATGCGACTATAATTCTTATTATCCTAACGATGCAAGTTGCAGATGCACTGATGGTTACAGAGGCAATCCATACATTCCGGGTGGGTGTAAAGGTTAGTAAGTGTGTTTCTAGTTCATATTTTGTATTCAAGCCATCTATATATGATTATGATCAAATTAACTATGAGACCATCATGGTTGATTTCAGTTTCATTTTCTTGAAAACCAGATTTTAATGAATGCACTGAACATGGCCCCTTGTTCTGTGGGGAAGGCACTTGTGTCAATTTGCAAGGAGGCTATAGATGCGCATATAGAAACCACAGGCTTGCTATAGGTAAACCGTGCAACTTTCTATCTCAAATACATTCACACCCATTTTAAAAAGGCGATGTTCAACGCTTATTTATAATCATTCACCGCAAAGCTGTGCAAGAAAAGTAATTTGGTTTTATTTTTCTCTCATGGGGTTTGCAGGGTTTGGTTCTAGTTTTGGCTCATTGATCTTTATTGGTGTAATATACGGTTTATACAAATTTATTAGAAAACAAAGGAGGTTAAACCAAAAGAAGAAGTTCTTCAAGCGTAACGGGGGTTTATTGTTGCAACAACAATTAACTTCAACTGAAGGCAACGTTGATAAGACGAGAGTATTCAGCTCGAGAGAGCTTGAAAAGGCCACTGAAAATTTCAGTTCAACTAGAATACTTGGCCAAGGTGGTCAAGGTACCGTGTACAAGGGAATGCTCGTTGATGGTAGAATTGTAGCAGTGAAGAAGTCCAAAGTGGTTGACGAAGACAAGTTGGAAGAGTTCATCAATGAGGTTGTCATTCTCTCCCAAATCAACCACAGAAACATCGTCAAACTTTTAGGGTGTTGCCTTGAGACAGAAGTCCCTGTTCTCGTCTATGAATTTATTCCCAATGGCAACCTTTTCGAGCATCTTCATGAAGATGAGTCAGATGATCACACAATGGCCACTTGGGAAGTGCGCCTCCGCATTGCTATAGATATTGCAGGAGCTCTTTCATATTTGCATTCAGCTGCATCATCTCCAATATATCACAGGGACGTCAAGTCTACAAACATAATGTTGGATGAGAAATATCGAGCTAAAGTATCTGATTTTGGCACCTCAAGAACAGTAACGGTGGATCATACGCACCTTACAACAGTAGTTTCAGGTACGGTGGGATATGTGGATCCTGAGTATTTTCAGTCTAGCCAGTTCACGGACAAGAGCGATGTTTACAGCTTTGGAGTGGTACTTGCGGAGCTCATCACCGGAGAAAAATCAGTTTCTTTCTTGCGGGTTCAAGAAAATAGGACATTAATTGGCAACTTATTTCATTAGTGCAATGAAAGAGAATAGGCTGTTTGACATGATTGATGCACGGATCAGAGATGGTTGCAACCTGAATCAGGTGACTGCAACGGCAAACCTTGCAAGGAAGTGTTTGAATCTGAAAGGAAGGAAACGGCCAAGTATGAGAGAAGTGTCCATGGAATTGGAGAAAATTCGTGCGTCTTCGGTGGCTATGGAAATAAATGAGTATGGTAGTGAAAATGAGCGAGGAAGACCATGAAGAACGAGTTTTGAATGCTAACATAGAGCTACAATCATGGAACAACATTGCCATTACTGCTCCAACTTCTCAATACAACGTTGGTACATCTTCTTTGTCAATCTCAGATATTGAACCTTTGTTTCCTTACCAAACACGTTAGTAATTTTAACCTTGCTTACCACGACATTATCTAATGTCTATTGCCTTTCCGTCCAATTTTGGTGTTGTGTCTGTTAGGCATTTTATTTTTCTGAATGTGCCAGGTCTCTAATTAAGCTAGACACTTCCTAATACATAAGAATAATTTTAATATATTACAAAACAATTGGCAGCAGTGATAACAAATATGCAACTGTCATTTTTTGTTTTGTTTGTGGTGAGTTTCATTCGCTGCATGTAGTTTTCGTACACCTCGCATCAATCTTCGACTCAGTTGTCCATTTCGGTTATGAAAATACCAACTTAAATATATAAAATCATACAAGCTGATAATGTGATTAGACCTTTCACAACTTCTCTAGAGTGATCAATATATAGCGCTTATTTAGTCAATTACGGATCTGTTGGTTTGGCTCTGCCTTCTATTTAGACATTGATGAATGTTAGGAAGGATAATGACTAAACAACTGTGGAGAACTAACTTATGTGAATGTACCATCAAGGATTACTATTTACGTTATGAAACAGAGAAGATCAAGCATGTGGTCCAAGGTGAATCTCCATCTAGGTGAATCTCTCCGTATAAAGTAGGACATGGTTAAAAAACTGAGACTGCTAAAGCCTATAGAGAAATTTGGTATAGGATCGTCATCACAAGCTATGTGTACAACATAAGCGAGTCAAGGGTTTGGATCAATCTATCCACACTAGTTGCTACATGTTTATCAGCAGCGTTTCCATACATAATGAGAATCGTATTGTGGCAGTAGCTACGTTGAAAGTACCTCGGATTTGCTTAGTTGACTTCCACTAATCGGACACTCCTCACGACCAAGATTTACACATTCACATTAACAAGTGACACATTCTAGAAAATTATATTCCTTTTGTTTCATTTTGAGTGTCGTATGAGAATTTTGCACTCAGATTTTACATGTTTTAAACATAGAAACGTTATTACCCATATTTTAACCAATAAAAAAAATTGAAACATAAAATTAATAAATTATTTATTGAAATGTTAAAATGATACTTATTTTGTAACTGAATTATTTTTCTATAAAGACACTTAATATGAAAAGAAGAAGAAGAGAGTATATACAAGTGATACATGCATTTATTTGGTCAAAAAGGTGCATTTACAATCAAAACTTCTATTTATGTAATTAATCGAAGGCAAATACTGTATGTCTCTTTAATCAACTACGATATCCACATAACATCGAGTACATTGTCTTTTGTCTCTTGCACAATGTTGAATATTTTTGGTTGTAGTTAGTATAATATAAACTAGATTTTTTTTTTTTTTTTGAAACACAACTACTTCCATTAAAAACTCTAGCCAATGTTAGGTGAGGCCATTACTACAAGTTCATCAGCCAAGCATTGCTTAGCCACTACATCTGCTTCGTGATTTATATCACGAGAAATCCAACCAAAAGAAACAAACTCAAAGGAAGAACTAATAGATTTGATGTCCTCTATGATTCCATAGAGATCGGAGAAGAGGTGATCCGAAGTCAGTGCCTTAATCAACTGGTCACAGTCGGACTCAATGCGAATGCGAGGTAGGTCCCGCTCTCTGCAGAACAAAACCGCCTCTCGAACCGCCATTCCTTCTGCCACACGGGGAGAGCTCACGAAGCGGGCTGGGGAAGAGAAGGAGGAAACTTTGTTCCGGTTCTTTACAACCCAGCTTAGACCTGCAACTTTCTCTCTTTCATTCCAAGCTGCATCTGTCCTAATCAGGACACAATCCTCCGACATTGGGGCCTGTGGTTTGGGAAAACGTTTCCTCAATTCTGGGAGTTCTTGACTAGCCGACCACTCCATAGCTGCTGTCGTTGCTGCTGTAATAATGTCTGTCGCAGAGAAGCTTCTGTCGCTAAAGATGAGGCTGTTCCGCGCTTTCCAGATCTGCCAGACTATCCATGGGGCCAGCGAGCCTCGTGAGATGCCCGTCGGTGGGAGAGCTTGGTGCGAGCATAGTCTGCTCCAATCGTTACGAAAATCTATATATCCGCTAAACTCAATACAGGGCGAAACAGGGGCAAGGCTCCAGACCTGTTTTGCAAACCTACAGTTGAGAAAAAGATGATCTATAGATTCAGGCAATCCACAGAATTTGCAAGATCCGTCGACTTGGATCCCTCTTGCTATCAGTAATTCTCCTACTGGGATGGCTCCATGGAACACTTTCCATAGAAATAACTTGATCTTGGGGGCAGCAACGATGTTCCAAACGTTTTTTCTCCAGTTAAAGGATGCAGGAATGTGGGTGATAAGCGGCATGTCGCTGTACTTAGGGAGGACTGCTGAGTATCCGGATTTTGTGGAGTATTCTCCGGACTCTGTCAGTAACCATATCAGCTTATCTGGGGCTCCAGTAAGGCTTGGTTTCAGGGCTCTGATCTTTTGTTCCTCGCACGGGAGAATTTGTCGTATGCGATCAATATCTCATTCATTCCGGTCTGGTAAAAGGAGATCAGAGACCAAGAGGTTAACGTAACGTTCTGGCGCTGGTCCCATTGGCCGTTCAGGGCTAGAAAGACTGAGCCACGGAGAGTTCCAAACATTGAGGCTGGAGCCGTTACCAACAGCCCATCCCGAATTTTCCTTGATGATGTCTCTACCTACCATAATACCTCGCCAGCCATGGGAGCAGGAACTGCTCAAATCACACGAGAGAAACTCGTCCTCGTGGCAATATTTTCCGAGGAGAATACGTCCTAGCAAGCAGTCCGGGTTGCGGATCATCCTCCACCCGAGTTTGGTGAGGAAAGCATCATTGATACTCTGGATATCTCTGAAATCTAAACCTCCCTGCTCCTTAGGGAGCGTCATTTTTGACCATGACACCCAAGACATTTTCTTTCGGCCATCACGGTCATCGCACCAGAAGCGGGTCAGGGCTGATTGAATGTCTTTGCAAAGGGATACCGGAAGCTGGAAGCAGGTCATAGAGTACGACGGGATCGGAGTGAGGACACTCTTCAGCATTGTCATCTTCCCGGCTGTCGAGAGGTGGCGGTTGGACCATCCTGCAGCTTTTTGCTTGATTCTATCAACGATGGAAGCAAAATGATCCCTCTTCTTTCTTCCAAAAAGCTCTGGGAGCCCGAGGTATTTACCATTACCTCCTTCTTTATCAATGGCGAGGGTGTTCATGACAGTTGTCCTGAGAGAGGCCGGAGTCAGGCGAGAGAACGTGATTGAAGATTTTGCAGTGTTTACCGACTGGCCGGATGCTGCTTCGTAGAGCTTCAGGATTTTCAGGAGGGCGTCGCTGCTTTCCTGGTTAGCCCTGATGAAGAACATAGTATCATCGGCAAAGAGGAGATGGTTCAGCCGAGGACTCCCTTGGGCTACCCTAATTCCTTTTAAGGAACCGTCCTCTTGCGCCTTGTTACATAGACCCGAGAGTACCTCACTACACAGTATAAACAAGTATGGTGAAAGTGGGTCTCCTTGACGGATTCCCCTACTCGGTGTGACTCTTCCTCTAGGCGAGCCGTTGATGAGGAAAGAGTACGTAACAGTAGATACACATTGCATCACCAGAGCCACCCAGCTTGGGTGGAAGCCCAGTCTTAGAAGCACACACTCTATAAAGCTCCATTCGAGGCGATCATAAGCTTTGCTCATGTCAGTTTTGACCGCCATCGAACATCGCTTCTCTGCATCCGAAGATTTGAGGTAATGCAATACCTCATGGGTAATGAGGACATTGTCCGAAATGGCACGGCCGGGTACAAAAGCAGACTGGTTTTCAGCTATGAGGCTAGACAGGAGGGGTTGTAGTCGCCTCGTCATGATCTTCGAGATCATCTTGTAGTAGACATTGCAAAGAGCAATGGGCCTGTACTCCGCCACCCTTTGAAGGCTCTGAATCTTCGGGATAAGGCGGATATGAGTATCATTGATATTCTCCGGCAAGGAACCAGACGTAAAGAAAGCTTGAATTTCAGAGACGATTTCTGCACCAATGTTGTCCCAATTTGCGTGAAAGAAACCCGCTGAGAAGCCATCAGGTCCCGGGGCTTTATCAGCGTGGATAGAGAAGGCTGCTTCTTTGATTTCTGAGGGGGACGGGACTCTGATTAGATCTTCATTTTGCTCTGCTGATATCTTAGGGGAGAGTGCCGCATGAACCGTCTCTTGTCCTTGTGAGCCAAGAGATGTGAACATCTTCTGGAAATATGAGACGATGACATTGGATATTTGTTCTTCCTGGTACACTGCAGTTCCCTCTTCGTCTTCTATGACCGAAAAACTATTGGCTCGTCTCCTGTTTTTCGCTGTGGCGTGGAAGAAGCCTGTGTTCCGGTCACCCAGGCTGAGCCACAGCAGTCGGCTCCGTTGACGCCAGTAACTTTCCTCTGCTAGATACGCTGCGCTAAGTTCGTCAGAAATTTTCTTGATTAGCGTTGTGTCATTGGCTGGGTCCGTCATAGCATCCTCTAGCTCTCCTCTCTTCTGATCTATCATGAGCCTGCTATTCTGGTAACGCCTTTTGCTCCACTCTGTGAGGGCTGATCTTACGAAGCGGATCCTGTCATTGACAGATAAGTTTCCAGGCTTCTTCCACTCGTTAGCAACCAGTGCTTTAACTTCCGGGTTGTCTTTTAGTCTTCTATCGAATCTGAAAAGTCCTTTCCTTTTTTTCTTATCAGGTTCGAAGAAGGAGATAATCGGTTTATGATCAGATCCTTCATAAGTGAGGTATTGGGACCTTGCTTTCGGGTATAATTCAGCCCAGTCGCTATTAGCCACCGCTCTATCCAGTCTGCACCGTACCAGATAATCATTCCTTACTCCCCTCCAAGATAGGCAATCGCCTGAGTGTTGGAGGTCGTAGAGGTCCCCCTCCGAGAAGAAGGTGCGGAGGTCTGTAAAGGAGCTTTCTGGTCTCTCTGGGCCTCCGTCTTTTTCTGCATTGCTGGTCAGGTCGTTGAAGTCGCCGGTAATGAACCAAGGTGCATTACGGGATTCATTGAGAGACAGTAGGTGAGACCAAAAAAGACGCCTCTTTGCTTTATCAGTATCAGCATAAATGAAAGAAGCATAAAAGGATTTGCCTTCATATTCAATGCACGTATCAATAAGGTTTGCACAAGAGTTAATGATCTGTAATTTTATCTCTTGCTTCCATAGAAGGGCTAAACCTCCAGCGCCATGGCCTGTAGGGGGAACTAGGAAGATGTTTTCATACTCAAGTTGCTTCGTTTTGCTGAGCACGAAGCTGTCGGGATTTTTAGTCTCTGAGAGGAAGATGATGTCGGGGAACGAAGATTTCTTCAGCTCTCTGAGGCGACGAACTGTCCGGGGATTCCCTAACCCTTGACAGTTCCAACTTGCAATCTTTAAGGACCGAGAAGAGATGGATTTTGAAAATCCATCTTCCTTCTTGCAGTTGCTGGTATCATGTTGCATAGTGGTTGGTCCTCTGAGTTGTTGGATGTATCGTTCTGACCTTTGCTGGTTCCCGCAGTGCCAAGTCGTTTTTTGGTGGTTCATCCTCCCTTCGCATCCGAGATACCTTTTTGGCGGGCTTGTGGGGGTCTGGGGGGAGGGAGTTTCCTCCTTTTTGAGCTAGAGCCTCTGAGGAGTTTTGGGCTGGAGAGAACGGTCCTTTTCCCCGGAGGTCTTCCTGGCTTACGCTTTATGGTAGGGCCGTCTTCAATTGGTACAATAGGGCCTGAAGTTGGGGCCATGGGTCCTAAACGCAGAGCTGCAGGCACTCTCTCAGGTGAGGGAGCTTCCTCTTCACTCTCCGAGGTTATCGGTTTGGAAGCTGTCATCTTTTGCGCCATGCGAGCTGCGGTTGCCTCCAGCTGGCCTTTCTCTTCTGCTTTGCGGAGCCTATCTCGACGTGCTGCACTTTCTGTGGGGTCAGCACATTGAGTGTACAATTCCATGTATTCTCTGACATTTCCCAATGCTTCGGTGAAAGCTTCTTTGGGTTCCAGGTGATGCTCTGGCGGAAGGGGAATCCCCCTTATCTCAAGGTTTTTGCCTCCTTTTGAAGAGCTAGATTCATCTCTCCTATTTAGATCTCTGCCACGGGGGCTATATTCCTTTTGGTGAAAGGTCGAGTTGAGGGATCTTTGTTGCTCCGACCTAACAGGGGAGCGAGAGTATCGGTCCCTATAAGGGTGAGTTCTCTCGTCCTGATCAGTAGGCGGTCGGCTAGTGAAGCTCCTCTGTCTATCTCGAGAATGTTCCCGTCGGGAGAGTGTTTGGGATCCTCCGTAGGTGGATCGAGATCGGCGCTGGGCATTGATGAGGTTCCTCGCGTCTCCACGGTTGTCAGGAGAATGGTATCTCTGTCGTCGGTGTCTCTCTGCTAGCTCTCGGTTGTTTGAGGCTGAGAACCTGAAGATATCAGAGTCCCGGTCTCGAATCGGATTGTCTTTGATTCCTACATCTGTAGGTCTCCTTTCCACACGGTCCTCTGCAAGGGACCTGTTTTGGTGCTTGGCCACCAAGCAATCTTTTATATCGTGGTCTAATCTGAAACATTTGGAGCAGTGGCGCTCAAGTTTCTCGTACACAAAGGAAGCTGTTACTTCATCACCATTTGAATAATCTATAACAGCCGATTTAATAAGGGGGAGCCGTCCGTTAACTTGAACTCTCATTCACATAGCGAGAGGAGTAACCTCAGATTTCTCAAAAATTCCAATGTCTTTCCCGAGATCTTCCGCAATTTCCTCAGACCACAGATGAATAGGAACCCCTTGGATGTTTATCCAGAATGGGATGAGCGAGGGAAAGGAGGGAGAAGTTGTCGGTTCCCATCTTTGGACAATAACCATCCATTTAGCATAGTGGAAAGGTCTCCTGTCTAGAACTGCCAATAGATCAGCTTCGTTTGAGAAGAGGAACTGGAACATTCCATTTCCAAGGTCAGAACCTATTGGTCTCTGTTCTGATTTCCAGAGCTCTGTAAAGAAAGGTATGAGGGCCCATACTTTCTGTGTTGACTGGTTCGTTACTCTACCTATGAGGGTGAGTGAGTGTTGTTGGAGCCGTGCTGAGTTCACCGGAACTACTTGTGCCTTAATTCGAGCTGTGCGCGGCGCTTGTAGGGGATCCAAGGCCAGATTTTTCCCTTTGTCTTCCTTGGAGAGTCTTCCGCCTGACATGATATTAGGGAGCAGGGTAGTGAGGCAGCTTCTCTAGTATAACTTAGACAGAGGCTGGAGGGGACTCGCAGTAATGCTTGAAGTTAGATCCAGGTTTGAGAATCCATAGTTTGGTCTGCTGGAGCGAATAGCGGTGATGGACTGGGAGCAGCGGCGGCCCTCCGATAGCATCGGGGGAGAAACCGGCGGTTGGAGCGCAGAGCTTTGCTTTATCCACTGGACTTTACTCGAAGAGGAAAACAATTTGAATAAACATAGGGAGTGCAGAGAATCTTTTGCTAAAAAGGGGAACGGACTGGCGGTTAAGAGGAAGCTTTGGGGGAAGTCAACTTGCTATGGACCATTCTAGCAAATCGTGCCTGAGAGAATCCTCTCTCTCTAAATCTCTACACAATTCTTAAATTACATAATATAAACTAGATTATGACCCGTCATTCGAAAGGAAGAGTATATAATTTTGCTTAAATATTTTTTTGAGAAATATAATTTTTATATTTTTTTTTGTAATCATATTTTTATTTAATATTAATTTAGTTTAATAGAATAATTTCTTAACTCAATGAACTATATAACTAGACATAACATTTAAATAGAAGATATTTTAAATGTACTGACAGATTATGTAAATAAAAATATAAAAGAAAATACTTAATTTATTGGAAATGCAATGACTATTTATGTAAACAAAATAAAGTATTTAATCTGATATTCATGTTTCCAAACAATATTCATTTATTCTTGCTATCTATGTTTCCAAACAAAACTAAAATGTACTTCAACTTTAATAATATAGATTCACTGATATGATAATCTGGACCACTCAAAAAAAATCATATTTATTATGCCTTTTTTAATCGAACTATTCTTTGAATTATTGAGCTTAATAAATGAACTCCGTTAGACTCTCATCATGACCGACCATAAATGATGATTAGGGTCTCTCATTTGATCTATATATGCGAAAAGAATTGGGTATCCGTCTCTTTCACTCGGTGCAAATTTCTTGCGATGGACTCCACCCTTTGTTTATGACCATGTTGATGAAAAATTCAAAAGATGGAGCCCGACGTGACATGCTTTAAGTAGGCCTACCGATAGAACAGCTGCGTTGATTTAGTTGAACGAAAAAAAGAGAGAAAGACAAACAAAAAAAAGAGAATAAGGTAGAAGTTCTACAGTAGAACGAAGACTTAACTGCCTGTGTCCAAGTAAACGGATGCATTTATCTTCTATTTGTTCCTTAAAAAAGCCAATCATCTTTACTAAAGAAGATCATACACCGTAAATACAAAATTTTCTTGAGAAGATGTTAAACATGAGCTCTTACAATCCTTCTTCCCTTATGATTATCTTCTCTCTGCTAATTTTCTTGGTCTTTAATCTCACTTTTGCCGGGTCTTGTCCTAACACTTGTGGAGGAATCGACATCCCGTACCCATTTGGAATCGGGGAGGGATGCTATCTCAACAAATGGTACGAAATTAAATGTGATCATAATAACTCTCTTTCAGTTTCAGGGAAGCTCGTCCCTATTCTTTCCTTAATAGCCAAGGAAGTTGTGGATATCTCTCTTCCGGAATCACTCGGCTCGAATGGTTATTATTCTCGCATGCCATACGGGAAAGTTCACATAAAACACCCAATAGCTTCAACGGGGTGCTCCAGCAACAAACAAGAGTCTATGTCACTTTTAAATTTGACGGGGAGTCCTTTTTACGTTGGTGTCAGTAATAAACTGATAGGTATTGGTTGCAACAGCACAGCCTCGTTGATGAATGTCGAGCCAAGCATCATTGGATGCTTCTCCAGTTGCCTGGCTCTTACTGCTACAAAAAATTATATAGCGCCAGTCGATTGTAATACTACGAATGACTACGGGTATTGCGGTGAAAGAAGCTGCAACGGTAATGGATGCTGCAAGGCAAGCATGTCCGGTAGTATTCAACAGGTTGTTGGTGTCAGAATAGATGACAACGCCACTACAACAGGATGGTGTAAAGTTGCTTTCTTGTCAAATGAGGAATACACTTTGTCAGACAGCCGTTATGATCCGGATCGGGTATTTGCTAAACGATACTCAACAATTGAGCTAGGATGGTTCATCCATACAACGAATCATTCCTTCTTAGCCTCTCTAAAATGCGCAACTATGAAAGAGTACCTAAATCTAAGTCGAAACTCATATGAATCGACTTACGGAGTAGGTTGTGCATGCGACCATAACTCCTATTTTCCTAACTATGCAAGTTGCAGCTGCAATAGTGGCTACATGGGCAACCCATACATTCCGGATGGATGTAAAGGTTAGTAAGTGTTTACAGCTCATCTCTTATGTTCTAGTGTTATATATATAAGACCATGATTAAGTAAACTATGAGATCATCATGGTTGATTTCAGTTTTATTTTTCTCTTCTTTCTTTTTTTTGAAACTCTATTTTTCTCTTCTTTCTAAACAAGATAAAAATGAATGCACTGAAAAAGACTTGTATTGTGGGGATGAGGACGCCACTTGTGTCAATTTGCAAGGATCCTATAAATGTGTGTATAGAAATTACCGGCTTGCTATAGGTAAACCGTTCAACTTTCTATCTCAAATACACCTAACTTTAAGATATTGTACAAATGTGATGATCGACATGAATTAATCATTCAGCCAAAGCCATGCAAGAAAATAAATTTGGTTTTAATTTTTGCAGGGATTTGTGCAAGTTTCGGCTCATTGATCTTTATTGGTGGAATGTATGGGTTATACAAGTTTATTACAAAACAAAGGAGGTTAAACCAAAAGAAGAAGTTCTTCAAGCGTAACGGAGGATTATTGTTGCAACAACAACTAACTTAAACCAAAGGCAGCAATGAAAAGACAAGAGTTTTCAGCTCAAGAGAGCTGGAAAATGCCACTGAGAACTTTGGTTTGACTAGAATACTTGGTCAGGGTGGTCAAGGTACCGTCTACAAGGGAATGCTTGTTGATGGAAGAATTGTAGCAGTGAAAAAAGTCCAAAGTCGTGGATGAAGATAAGCTGGAAGAGTTCATCAATGAGGTTGTCATCCTCTCCCAGATCAACCACAGAAACATTGTGAAGCTTTTAGGGTGTTGCCTTGAGACAGAAGTTCCTATTCTCGTCTATGAGTTTATTCCTAATGGAAACCTTTTCGAGCATCTTCATGAAGATGAGTCAGATGATAACACATTGACCACTTGGGAAGTGCGTCTCCGCATTGCTATAGATATTGCAGGAGCGCTTTCATATTTGCATTCAGCTGCATCATCTCCAATATATCACAGGGACATCAAGTCTACAAACATAATGTTGGATGAGAAATATCGAGCTAAAGTGTCCGATTTTGGCACTTCAAGAACGGTAACGGTGGATCATACACACCTTACAACAGTAGTTTCAGGTACAGTGGGATATGTGGATCCTGAGTATTTTCAGTCTAGCCAGTTCACAGATAAAAGCGATGTTTACAGCTTTGGAGTGGTGCTTGTTGAGCTTATTACCGGAGAAAAATCAGTTTCCTTCTTGCGGTCTCAAGAAAATAGGACACTGGCAACTTATTTCCTTCGTGTAGTGAAAGAGAATAGGCTGTTCGACATCATCGATGCACGGATCAGAGATGGCTGCAAGCTGAATCAAGTGAATGCAACCGCAAACCTTGCAAGGAAGTGTTTGAATCTGAAAGGGAGGAAAAGGCCAAGTATGAGAGAAACTTCCATGGAATTGGAGAAAATTTGTGCGACCTCTGTGGATATGCAACTACATGAGCATGGTAGTGAAAACAATGAAGACAATAAAAAAGGAGTTGTGGATGCTAACATAGGGGTGCAAATACAATCATGGAGCAACAATGCTGTTACTGCTCCAACTTCTCAATACAACGTAGGTATGTCTTTTTTGTCAATGTCAGATACTGAGCCTTTGTTTCCTTACCAAACAGGGTAAGAATTTCAACCTTTCTTACCACCGCAATTATCTAATGCCTTTTCTTTTCGGTCCTATTTATGTGTGTGTGTGAATGTATTTTGTTTTTAAGAACACCTTTGAATGTGTTGTAATAAACGGATCTCGCTGTATCAACTCTAAAATATACAGTTTTTTTTGAATAATATGTACAATATACAGTTTTCTCTGAATGTATGTGTAATAAAAGGATAATTTCATATTGATCAAAAAAGGATGATTTCATAATCTTTTACAAAGACTGACAATATTTTCTCTTTTGGTGATGAGTTTTAAAAGCTGAACATGGGTTCTCATACATGTATATATTATAAGAGACAAAGCATTCCACACATCTGAAGTTAAACAGAACATTATCTAGCAAGATGGGTCAACCAACTTATTACCAATTGATTTTTGATTGAAAATTGATCTAGATTGGGGAAGATGATATCAGATTCTGATCCATACAGTACAAACGATCCACACTGATCAATGGCAAAGTTGTCTCATCAATTTTTTCCCAAAGCTTATCAGAGACAAAGTCTCCTACATCGGAAATTGGAAAAGACATTATTAATTAATATATAAAAATAAATGAGTTACACAGTTTATTATCAATTAGTTTTGATTGGAAATTCGTCTAGCTTAACACATATATCATGTAATAATATGTCTAAATCACAAAACCAGTGATAAAATCTACCAATACTATCTCTCAAAACATTTTTTTTCTTAATAAAAAAGACAAATATGCTAGAAGTACGACCGTGAATGTGAATGCTAAAACAGGAAACCCATTTCGTTAAATTGAACGGTCTAAAAAGCGAATGGACTAGTCCGCACAGTGTGATTGTGGTCACTATTTTAAACTTAGTCAACACGCCAAGGTTAGTCGCCTTGTCCAATTCTTGTCTGTATTTATGTATGTAAAATATCTTGCAATGGATAGGAAGAAGCTGTAGTATTCAGTTTTGAAATGGACTCCACCCCCCTTTTTGTGTTTACATTTACTTGATGAAGAAAATTCAAAAGATGGAGCCGACGTGACATATATAGTAGGCCTACCAAAACAAAACTGCGTTGATTTAGTTGAAGGAAAAAGAGAGTATATATGGACTTAGCCGTAAGCGAAGACTTAACACGCAAAGACTTTAAACACCTAGTGTTGGCTGTGTTCAAGTAAACGGATGCATTTATCTTCTATCTGTTCCTTACAAAAGCCAGTCACTTTTTAGTAAAGAAGATCATACACCGGAAATAACAAAATTTCATGCGAAGATGTTAAACATGAGCTCTTATAACCCTTCTTCCCTTTTAATTATTTTCTCTCTGGTATTGTTGTTGATCTTTGATCTCACTGTTGCCGGTTCTTGTCCTAACAAATGTGGAGGAATCGACATCCCGTACCCATTCGGAATCGGGAAGGGCTGCTATCTCAATAAATGGTACGAAATTATATGTGATCACAATAACTCTTTTTCAGTTTCAGGGAAGCCTGTCCCTGTTCTTTCAATACCCGGCAAGGAAGTTGTTAATATCTCTCTTCCGAGTCATGTCCACTCAGATTATCCTATTCGCATGACATACGGGACAGTTCGAATAAAATACCAAATAACTTCAAGGGGATGCTCCAGCAACGAACAAGAGCCTACATCACTTTTGAATTTGACGGGGAGCCCTTTTTACGTTGCTGACAGTAATACACTGATAGCGATTGGTTGCAACAACAGGGCATCGCTGACAAATATGGAGCCAAGCATCGTGGGATGCTTCTCCAGTTGCCTCTCAACAAACCATATTGCTTGGAATGATTATCTAGACACAGTCAATTGTTACAGTAAGAGTGACTCCGATGACGCCTACGAGTACTGTAGTGAAAGGAGATATATAAATGAAACAAGCTGCAACGGTAATCGATGCTGCAAGGCAAGCATGCCAAGTAGTGATCAACAGGTTGTTGGTGTCAGAATAGATGATAACGCCGCCGCAACAAGAGGATGTAAAGTTGCCTTCTTAACAGATGAGGCCTACTCTTTATTAGACGGAACTGATCCAAAACTGCTTCTTGCTAAACGATATTCTACAGTTGAGCTACAGTGGTTCATTGACACAACGAATCTTTCGTTTGTAGACTCGCTAAGATGCCTAACAATGAAAGAGGACCTACCTATAAGTCGACAATACTCACATGGAGTGAATAACTATGCAAGTTGTGCATGTGACTTTAATTCTTCTGTTCCTAACTACGCAAGCTGCAGCTGCAATATTGGTTACAAGGGCAACCCATACATTCTCGGTGGATGCAAAGGTTAGTAAGCGTGTCTATAGTTAATATATATATTTTTTTCATATCTTCTATCAACTTAAACTATGAGATCAACGTGGCTGATTCCAGTTTCTTTCTCTTTTTAAACCAGATATTAGTAGTGAATGCCGTAATTGCGTGTATAGATATCACGGGCAGCTTGTAATAGGTAAGCCGTCTTTCTATCTCAAATACACTTGCCCCATTTAGCCTTATTCGTGCAAATTGTCGTTAGTTTGAAAACTATTGCATCTGCATCTAGATGTTTTTATTTGGATGCAAAATTTACACTACCTAAAAAATCTAGATATTTAAGATACAAAAATATGCAGAAATTTGGATGAAACATTGGCATTTCAAAATCCAAAAAAAAATTCAATGTCCTTTAAAACAAATATAAAAACTAATTTATGTTAATAGTTATTATATATATATATATATATATATATATATATATATTATTTTTAAAAACGTAAAATCATGTTTTCAATCAAAACCATAATATTGAATTTTCTGCAAAACCGTGAAATTGATTTTTCAAAAAACAAAATCGTCAAATTCAAAATTTCCTCTTAAAATCATAAAATTGAGTTTGTTTTCTGCCAAAACGTCAATTAAACTATTCCATAAAAAGCGTAAAATTAAAGTTTTTCCTTTAAAAGAACAAAATTATTTTTCTTTCCAAAACCAAAAACAATCACATCTTACCGAAACTTTTAAATCATATTTCTCGTCAAAATTACAAAATCATGTTTTCTCAACAAAAATGTAAAATCATGTTTCCTATCAAAATCTGAAAATCAAGTTTTTTAACCAAACCTCAATAACAGTTTTTTTCGTCAAAACCGTAAATTCAACTTTTTGTCGAAACTGTAAATTTGGATTTCCTGCTCAAACCATAAAATCACTTTTACCGCCAAAACCAAAAATCAGATTTTCCGTTAAAATCGTAAAATCACAATTTTTCTTCAAAACTATATTTTTTTCTTTTCTCGGCAAAGCCATAAAATCATGTTTTCTCGATAAAATTGTAAATCATATTTTCCCATCAAAACAACAAAACTGAATTTCTTACCCAAAATCTCAAAATCATGTTTTTCCACCAAAACTGCAATATCGAATTTACCCATCAAAATCGTTAAATCAGATCTGACCACTGAAATCGTAAAACTGAATTTCCTGCATAAACCGTGAAATCAGATTTTCCAGTAAAATTGTAAAATCAGATTTCCTGCATAACCGTAATGTTAGATTTCCTGCATAAACCGTAAAGTTGGATTTTCCACCACAACCACAATTTCAGATTTTTTTCCAAAGCGGTAAAATCGAAAAAAAACTTATTTAGCTATAACAAATATTTTGTGATAATATAATTTAGATGGATTTATTCAAAATTAAAAATTAACTTATTATATATATATATATATATATATCATGTTTTTAGTATATTAACTAGTAGTATTCAAATGTTATTATAAAATTAAAAATGAACAGCTTAGCATCTAGATATGTATAGATGTATATACTAACTTCAAATATTAAATACATTTGGATATTAACATTCAGATTTTGTATCTAGATACTGCAACCAAATACAAAAATGAACATGGCTTTAGTGATATCGAATGAAGGCGATTTTTAACATTTATTTAATCATTTACCCAAAGCCATCCAAAAACATAATTTGGTTTTCAATTTTCCCTTGCGGGTTTGCAGGGATTGGTTCAAGTCTCGGCTCATTGATATTTATCGGTGCAATAAACGGGCTATACAAGTTTATTAGAAAACAAAGGAGACTGAACCAAAAGAAGAAGTTCTTCAAGCGTAACGGAGGTTTATTGTTGCGACAACAGTTAACTTCAACTGAAGGCAACGTTGATAAGACAAGAGTGTTCAGTTCGAGAGACTTGGAAAAGGCCACCGAAAACTTTAGTTTAACTAGAATACTTGGCCAGGGTGGTCAAGGTACCGTCTACAAAGGAATGCTTGTTGATGGAAGAATTGTAGCAGTGAAAAAGTCAAAAGTCGTGGATGAAGATAAGCTGGAAGAGTTCATCAATGAGGTTGTCATTCTCTCCCAGATCAACCACAGAAACATCGTCAAACTTTTAGGGTGTTGCCTTGAGACAGATGTTCCTGTTCTCGTCTATGAATTTATTCCCAATGGAAACCTTTTCGAGCATCTTCATGAAGATGAGTCAGATGATAACACATTGACCACTTGGGAAGTGCGTCTCCGCATTGCTATAGATATTGCAAGTGCTCTTTCATATTTGCATTCAGCTGCATCATTTCCTATATATCACCGGGATGTCAAATCTACAAACATAATGTTGGACGAGAAATATCGAGCTAAAGTGTCTGATTTTGGCACTTCAAGAACAGTAACGGTGGATCATACACATCTTACAACAGTTGTTTCAGGGACGGTGGGGTATGTGGATCCTGAGTATTTCCAGTCTAGCCAGTTCACGGACAAGAGTGATGTTTACAGCTTTGGTGTAGTGCTTGCGGAGCTTATCACCGGAGAAAAATCAGATTCTTTCTTGCGGGCTCAAGAAAATAGGACATTGGCAACTTATTTCATTCTTGCAGTGAAAGAGAATAGGCTGTTCAACATTATCGATGCACGGATCAGAGATGGCTGCAAGCTGAATCAAGTGGCTGCGACGGCAAACCTTGCAAGGAAGTGTTTGAATTTGAAAGGTAGGAAACGGCCAAGTATGAGAGAAGTGTCCATGGAATTGGAGAAAATTCGTGCGCCTTCGATGGCTATGGAAATAAATGAGTATGGTAGTGAAAATGAGGAAGACCATGAAAAACGAGTTGTGGATGCTAACATAGAATTGCAATCATGGAACAATTTTGATGTTACTGCCCCAACTTCTCAATATGACGTCGGTACATCATCTTTGTCAATGTCAGATGTTGAGCCTCTGTTTCCTTTTCAAACACGGTAATAATTTCAACTTTGCATACCACAGCATCATCTAATGTCTTTTGCCTTTTCGTCCGATTTTAGTGTTGTGTGTGTGATGGCATTTTGTTTTTCTGAGTACCTCTGAATGTGGAATAAACTTATTTCGGGTGTATCAACTCTAAGCAATACACTTCCCAGTTCCCAATACATAAGAATAAGGGAGAATTAGAAAAACGAAACGCTTTGAATTTTTGTTTGTCACAATAAGACTTCTCATACTTTTGACAATTTTGGACACATTTTACTCTTTTTTAATTAGAAAAATAGAAAATTAAATTTTAAAAATGTAAAAAAATATGAAAAATGTTAGAAACATAAGTATGACAATATATATGTCCAAACTTTAAAACAAAAAAAATTTTAATCATATTTTATTTTATCTTATAGCTGCAGTTAGAATACTCATTCTGATAATCTACTAGTTTATATGTTCAATTCTAAATTTTAAACATAGATTTATCAAAGGTATATACCGTAAACTATCATTTCTTGTTTATTCTAACAAAGATATAATCGGTTACGTTATAATCAAGAAAGATGTCTTCGGTCTACCTATAGCTTGATAACAATATATAGCCACAATTCAATGATATAATTTGGTTATATTACGTGACATAACTTATTCTGCCTTTTACCTTATATGACGACTACAAGAAGAATATGTTTCCCACCTAATATACAATGCTCTGCTTAGATAGTATACATATTCTAGGCAAATCATGAAAATATGAAAACTTCCATATTCGGTTAAAAAGTTTTCTAAATCTAAAATAAATCTACCCTAAATCTTTCAAAAAATATTGTCTATCCATGTTTTTCTCTTCATGATCCTTCAATTATAATTGAAAAATCTAATCTAAAATATTTACAATATCTAATTATTTAAAATTTTAGAAAATATATAAAATTGCAGAAATATAAATCTTCGCTGGTTTAGATTGCACAATTGAAAGTTTTGAAAATAATTTTAGGAGTAACATATACAAACAGAAACTTTTACGACAACAAGTTGATTAGTCAAAAGTTTGAGGACCTGTTTTGCAAAACTATCTAAACTGGCCATTGGTGCTCTTCGACAAGCTTTCTTTCGATCTGCGATGGCGAGGATTGATTTGAACGTAACATATACAATGGATTGAAGCACATAACAACGACGAGATTGGAACCTTCAGATATGATACGGAGGAGTAACATCGAGAGTTGACACCGTGGAGGAAGCATGATCACATCGATTGGAACAGAACATGACCACGAACTTGACGAGACGGAGGCGGAGGCGAAGCCAGCACGAAAAAGATAGGAAGTTTTTTTTTACTTTCTGTTTTTTACTTTGTCTAGAAGACGATGGTGTGGACTTTTTTCTGTTTTTCTTCTTAATAAAAACTGAAATTAATTATAAAATATTAAAATTAATTAAGTTAATTGAAGGGTATAATGATATTAAAGAAAATATAAATCCTAGTTAACTACATAATCTTCTATAAGTCTTATTGAGGCAAACCATATTTCAAAATGTCCTATTTTTCTATTTTTTTCTAAGAATAATTTCATTATATATATATATATGTATTTTTTTGAATTATATATGGGTATCCTGATCCCACAAAAATAGGTTCAGACTAGTCACATGTTTGCAATCTACATTATTGGTTCGTGTATCCTGTCTCTGGGGATGCCGAAGTATTAATTTCTCATGCGGCCAGCGGGATTCATAGTATATTACAAAAAGCTTGGCAACAATAATAACAAACATGCGACGGTCGTTTCTTTTGTTTCGTTTTGTTTGTGGTGAGTTTCATGAGCTGCATGTAGGTTTTCATACAACTCGCATAACTCTTCGACTCAGCTGTCCATTTCGGTTATGAAAATACCAACTTAAATATATAAAATCATATAAACTGATACTGTGATTGGACCTTTCACTACTTATTTAGTGTGCTCTATCTATATCGTTTATCCAACAGATCTATAGATTTTAATACATCTAATTTGCTTCAATGAGGTTTATTTAGTCAATTACAGATCTGTTGATTTGGCTATGCCTTCTACTTTTTGTAAATGTTCTTAAGACATTGATGAATGGGATCAGGAAGGAAAACGACGAAACAGGGGGAACAAACTTGTGTGAGTATCCCTGGATCGTTTACGTTAAAGTTATCTTTTAAAGATCAACTACGGGCCTCAGCGTTCACTTGGCACCTTCAACAAACTCATAAGTCATAAGGAACACTCTTTTGTGGGATATGAATGGTTCATTTTCATCAAGAGACGACCTACAAATTGATGTAGCTCTCGCTACGATAGTGCAAAGAAACCTATTTAGTCGAAGAATCCCTAGGAGT
>OVBX01002030.1:0-20261 GCA_900406325.1 Erucastrum elatum | reverse complement strand
TCCCCCTCTCTCTCTCTCTCTCTCTCTCTCTCTCTCTCTCTCTCTCTCTCTCTCTCTCTCTCTCTCTCTCTCCCTCCCTCACTCTCCTATTAATAGTGAGAAAAATGTCTTTATTATTTATTTATAACATTACAATATCGCAAATTCCACAAAAGTATACTATTGAAAACACGTTTCAAAACTTAAAAAACGTCAATGAGCTTCCGTTCAAATGCATGATTGATTCAATCTCCTCCAAAGATAAACTCTTAGTTTGCTCTTCTGATAAACTCAAGCCTGAAATAACATGTAAAAAAATTATATTTACCCAATCACAATTTCTAATGACGTTCTCTTTTGATAAAAACATGAGCTAACTTAGTTTATCCGTACTTTTTCTTTGGTTGCATAATATATCTTGTGATAGTTTTTTCCAAGTAGCATTGCAAACGTTTTCTGGATTTGTGATACTATGTGTTAGCAATAGGACACAAGACATCTTGCGTAGAGCTTTTGCTGATGCCCAATAACATGCTTCTTTAATAGTTTTAATATTTTCTTCATCATCGTACTTCCGGATAACAGAAGAAGTTAGTATCAAATAATATATTCGTACAATTTATTATATTCTTTTTATTTCTATATAGATGTTTTGAATTTAATGCGTTAACATAAATCATTCTTAATTATTAAAAATCAATCTTGTGAATTAAATATGATGAATATATGTTGGTAATCATTAATGTGATAAATATAGACGTATTTTCATTCAAGGCAAATTGTGATAACTAAATAATAAATAAGTAATAATATAATTGTTAAATGACATAGTGTTTATCCTCAAGGCTACTGTCATGATCTTCTTGGCTTTTTCTTTTAGACAAAGGAGTTCCTGAAAAATAAAAAAACCAGAGGAAATATCACATGAGTACTGCAACATCATGACCTGCAAAAGAAAAGTTCATCTCATTAGTATGCTATTGTAACTATAAAATGTAAGCAATTATAAAGTGTAATACCTGTTTAGGAGGCAAATCAGAAAATATTAATTGTTCGTAATAAATATTTAAATTGAATAAAGAAAGTTATTAATCTACAATATCATAAGCTGATTTGAATTAAATATTAGTCTTCTTACGCATGTTAGATTTATTTAAAATAAGGCAACAAGATTAAAAACGATTTTGAAAATTTAGAAAGATTTAAAAGTTGAATTAATGTGATACCACACTGCGCAAGAATAAAGAAATTTATTAAATCTAAAGGAAAGAAAGTTGATAAAGCTGATATTATGGTAATTTTGGTAATTTTATACCCATATTATTGTATTAGGAAAGTAAATTGATAAAGCTAAAAGAGAACATCTCCTGAATAGATTGCACCAAAATTTTGGTTGACAAGTCTTTGAATCAAGAAAACACAAAAGATAAGTAAATTGCTAAACTTTACAAAAATATTTAGCTTTCACAATAAGCTATGTAACAGAATGTTCTCAAATTAATTTTAAAAATTTATCTACCTATAAGTTAGGATTATTTATGGAATATATTGTTAATAAAATCTCATGCCTTAAAATAAAAAAGAGAATATCTCAGGAGTAGTTTACACTAATGATTTAATTAACAAATCTTGCCCTTAAAGTTTAAATATTAAAGCATGAGATTAAGAAATAAGATATTATTTCAGTAGAGAAAATACCATCCTACTATAGATATTTTAAATATTTAATGTGATTATCCAATTTTGATGTACAGTAGAGAAAATAGAATTCTAAGCGCACATCTTTTGCAATATCGGAATTGTGAACTTTTAGAGGTCTGAAATATGAACACTTCCCTCAAATCATCTCTGAAAAAATATTTAAAAAAAATACAATCAACAAACCAAAAACAATATGTGTATATATAAGCTTATAATTCTAAACATTAATATAAATCTACTAATTTTCTAAAGAAGTATTCAGCACAAAAAGATGCTATTAAAATGATATAGCTTAGAGATGTTATCAAAGATTTAAAATTTGAATTAATGTGATACCACATTTCGCAAGAATAAATAAAGTTATTAAATCTACAATATCATAAGCTGATTTGAATTAAATATTAGTCTTCTTGCGTAAGTTAGATTTATTTAAAATATTCTCTAATAAATTTTCAATAAATCTTATACTTATAAGGTAATAATATTTTTGTAATATCTTGTTGATAAAGCTAAAGGAGAACATCTCGTGAATAGATTGCACCAGAATTTTGGTTGACATGACTCACCATAAATAAAAAGTTTTAAATGCATGATTTTAGGAGAGAAAAATATCTTGTCAATTAATTTCGTTTCTCTGACAACTAAAATATTTAGTGTGTATTTAATGAATTAAATAGAGAAAGTATCTCAAAAATATATTTTTTGAATAGAGAAAACACAAAAGGTAAGTAAAATGCTAGACTTTACTAAAATATTTACCTTTCATAATAAGTTATGTAACAGAATGTTCTCAATTTAATTTTAAAATTTTATCTACCTATAAGTTAGGATTATATATAGAATATATTGCCCTTAAAGTTTAAATATTAAAGCATGAGATTAGAAAATAAGATATTATTTCAGCAGAGAAAATATCATCTTACTATAGATATTTTAAAAATATAATGTGATCGATTATCCAATTTTGATGTACAATAGAAAAAATATCATTCTAAGCGCACATCTTTTGCAGGATCGGAATGGTGAACTCTTGGAGGTCTGAAATACGAACACTTCCCTCAAATAATCTCTGAAAGAAATATAAAACAAAATCACAATCAGCAAACCGAAAAAAAATATGTGTATATATAAGCTTATAATTCTAAACAATAATATAAATATACTAATCAAAATAAGAAAAGTATCCGCAACACAAAAAAATGCTATTGAGGAACAAAGATGTTATCGAGATGATATATCAAAGAGGTGTACAATCAAATCATATATAGCTTCAGTGGAGAAATCATCATAATATGGTATCTGCATATAAACCAAAAGAAAAATCAGCTCGCATGAATTATAAAAGCTTAATGTTCTAAAATAAGAAGAAAAAAAAATTCAGAACATTATTAACATAAAAAGTTCAGAATACAAAGTTCAATGGTTTTGTTTCTTCTACTGTGAATGTATTATTTATAGTAAATTGATGGATGTTTCTCATTGATTTAGCTTGCATGATAAGCTAAGAAGTAGAATATTCTTTAATAAATTCTCAATAAATCTTATACTAATTATAAGGTAATACTACTTTTGGAATATCTTATTGATAAAGATAAATGATAACATCTCGTGAAAAAATTGCACCAGAATTTTGGTTGACAAGTCTCACCATAAATATTAAGTTTTAAATGCATGATTTTAGGAGAGAAAATATCTTTTCAATTAATTTCGTTTCTCTGACATCTAAAATATTTAGTGAGTAATATTAATTTCGTTTCTCTGACAAGTCTCACCATAAATAACTAAGAAAAATCACTTCATAAATAATAGTATAGATAAACTAAAATTATTAAAAACACAATAAATAAGTAAGTTACCTAAAATTATGGAAAACTTGACAAATAAGAAAATTACCTAAGATTATGGAGAACAAATCTTAGAGATAGTTTAGAAAATATATTTATATTTTTTTCGTTGACTAATGTTTAATTATAAATTGTCTTGTATCTTATTTTTAACTTTTATAGTAAAAATATTGTTTTCAGATAGTACCACAATATCTATATATATAAGAATTATATTTTTTTGATAATTCTATAATTTAGTTTTATAATCAAAAAATAAATTAATTTTATTTATATATAAATTCAGTAAGGGTATTATTTAAATTAATAAATTAGTGAATAGTTAGAAACTAATAATAAATCAATAACATATCTAAATTTGTAAAACCTAATAAAAATATGACAAAGAAGAAAAGCTAATATAACATATAAATTTAATATTAATAAAATAAAATTCGTTTTTATTTATATACATAATTCATCAAGGCTGTATTTTTAATTAATAAATTAGTGACTAAGCTAAAAACAAATAATAAATCAGTGATAATTTTAGCTAAAATCTAATAAAAACATAACAACTAAGCAAAATCTCTTCATAAATAATAGTATAGATAAGTTAGCAAAATATATATATAAAGATTTATGTTTTTTTTCCACTTCCAAAGCTTATAGAATATTGTTCATAAGGATGAATGAAAGATAGAACTGCAAATTTGTAAAGAGAGACATGCAATACCATTTGATCTCTGCTAGAGTTGGATTTCACACACAAATTCGACTCGCTGAAAGCCCATCGGGTCAAGAAAATTATGAACATTCACAGCCGAATTGATTAAAATCCAGCTGTTTCTCAAATCTTTAAGGCCACTAACTTCATGTGGCGAGCTCTAAGAATAACAAAAATCAGAAAAGACCGAGTCAAGATCAGTTTCCATGAAAATATCTATTTAAATCTGCGGATCGAATTAGGTCTGGCATGTGCATCTAAATATGCGAAATGGTTGAGCCCAATCAGAACTATAAAACGGAGGAGTGTAAATAAGGCACGATGATCACTTACTTTTGTTAAACCAGTTACAATCGCTTGGTCTTGAGTGTTGCAGTCTCCAACCAATGGCTAATACATCAATTTGACGTAAATCATGCTTTCTTGCAAGGCAAGCTTTATGAAACAGTCTACATGATGCAGCCAACAGCAGATTGTATTGATTATTACAACTTGATAAGTCTCCAACCAGATTCCCAGTGTTGCAGGGGCTTTAGGCGCCAACTGTTATATCTAAAGAGAATTTTGCCTGAGCAGTGGCACTAGTATCCCCCAATTGATGTGAGCACTGAGAGGAAGCTATGTGACGCATGAGTTGCTGAACTGGGAATCCCTGTTGGCTCTACCACGCCGAGGTGGTCCATTAAGGCATATTTTTTTCACAAATCATATACTTTAATTCATAATTAAGCATATTTTACTTATGTTTTCTAATACTTGTTTAGCTGCTTAAGGTCATTTTAAATATAAAATTATTTTGCCATCTTCAATCAGTGATTTAAAATCAGTTGTAAATGTTATGTAATCAATTAAAATTTTAAAATTTTAATTGGATAATTGTCAAATTCTGTATTACGCACTGGATTTTTATTTCAGTCATCTGATCATATAAGACCCCAAAAAACTGATTTTAAATATTTTTAAAATAAGAATAATTTTAAATCCGTTGGAGCTGAATAAAGCTAGATCTTATAACCTGAATTTAAATATTTCACTGAATAGGACCATATTTTGAATAATATTTATAAATAGCATATAAAATTATAATAGATTTAAAATAATAGAAATTAGAATCATCATTCAAATAACGATATAATTTGATTAAATTTAAACTCTACTAAAATACATTACTGAATAACATCCCCCCCCCCCTCAAATATTTTTTTTTAAAAGGCACAACAAATTTTTGTTTTTCAAAATTTTAGTCTGTACAATAATGTTTTATCATGTTTGTGAAACAGTTTAATTCATCAAAGATATTGGTTTGTGTCAATTAAAATATTTTATTCTTGTTCTCCTTACATATATTGGTAGATAGAAAACATATTTGAAGTAGTTTTTAATATGTAATGTTTTCTTTGATTTTTTTTACAAAGAAGAAATATTTATTTTTACAATATCATATTTTTATGAAATCAAGTATAAACATAAAACATACCACTTTTTATTTTTGAAGATATCTCATTTTTAAATATTTTATTTTCCAACCAATATAAGTAATTATAATATAAAATTGAAATCTAATTGACAAATATGAATCTTATTTTTGTATATATATATTGTGCTTGAAAATATGAATCTTATATATATATATATATATATATATATATATATATTACTCCTTTTAAATTTAAAAATCAGAGTGAAAACTATTAAAAAAAATTAATAATATATAATGGTATTAAATCTAAAATTTTAAATTTAGTAAGGATAATTTTGTAATTAACCGCCTTTATAATTAACATGAAAGTGAGACATAATATTATAGAAATTGACTTCTTAAATAATATTATAGAGATATTTAACTTTCGTAGAACTAATTTTATAATATCTTATCTAATATATGTTGTTTGTAGCATGCCACCTCAATTCTTATCTAATTTTTATTCGTTCTTATTTAATATTATATTTTGAGGTAGTATTAAAGATAAGACTCTAATTAATTGGTATATGAGTATTCGAAGATGGCTTAATCAGAAAGGACTTTTGGTGAATCGGATTTGTACTTGAAATCTAGTTCACAGAAAATTCGTCAAATGGTAATAATATCTTTCTTTTCATATTTATGAAATATATCTTTCATTCATGCTCTTTCAAGTCAAAAAAAAAGATTCTGTAATCTTTGTAAGAGGAAAAATAATCAAATTCTATGTACAATTATCATCTCGCGCAAAGCGCGGATCTTTAGTTCTATAATGGTCAAAACAAAGATATTGTAATATTATTGAGATATTTAAAACTATAATTTGGACCAAGAGTCAAGTCTGTTTAGTTGTGTATAAATAGCTTGTGACCAACTTATTATTATTATAATGGTCCAAAAAAAAAACACAACTCAAAAACATAAAACCAAACCGATTTTACGCAAAGAAAGAACCATGTCCGACGTTCACGAATTACACTGGTGCTACCGCTGCTTCAAACATGTAGCCGTAAGAACCTTAGACGAAGAGGTCCTGTGCTGCGAATGCAACAACGGTTTCGTCAGTATCCAAGCGATTCCCGCGGCTCATTCAACTGAGACTGAAGTGCTCCATCCGCGAAGGGAAAGAAACCTAGAGAGAGTAATCAACCACTTAACGGCTAGGTACTTAACTTCGCTTCCAAATACATCACCAGCTGCGAAGTCAGCGATTGAGGCGTTAGAGACTTTTAAGGTTGGTTGTACTTCTTCCGAGGAAGGAGAGAGGATGGATGTGTTGTGTGCTGTGTGTAAAGATGCCATGGTGATGGGTGAAACTGGGAAGAAGCTTCCGTGTGGACATTGTTACCATGATAATTGTATTTTGCCATGGTTAGAGACAAGAAACTCGTGTCCTGTTTGTAGGTTCGTGCTTGAGACTGAAGATCCCCACCATGAGAGGAAGAGAGCAAGAGAAGAACCACCTTTGACTGATTTTGCTGGTGCTTCTTCTTCTTCTTCAGTGAGTGGAAGAGAAGAAAATAACAACCATCAAGTTGTTGGAACGAGAAGGCGAACAGCTAGGAAGGGAAAACCAAACAGATATATCGCTCGTGACTGATTGAATCAATATGTAACCTGCTTGCTTCTTGTTCTTCTTCTTCATCTTCTCCTCTCTAATCATTGAATGAACTTTAATTATATCATTTCTAGAGGAATGAACTTTAAAACTTCTATGAGATTTGTCAATCGTTTGCAACTCTATAACAATGCCAAGAAATATTGTTTTGAATAAGAGAATTACATACAACTCCAGGGACCCGGAAACCTACCATGACCATTGAAAGTTCTGGAGGTTTAGGGTTTTGAATTTTGACTTATCTGAAAATTGTAGAGTAGACATGGGCACAGTGGCGGACCCAGGATTGGATTTTAGTGGGTTCAAAAAAAAATTTAAGATGTCATTCATGAGGTTCGAACCTGAGTTTTGAGGGTTCAAACACCTCATTTAACCAATTTTGCTACTGATTTCTTACTGTTTTCCTATACAAAACGAGTTTTATCATAATTTTTGTGGGTTCAGATGACTCCACTACTCTTCAAGTGGGTCCGCCCCTGCNAGTTCTGGAGGTTTAGGGTTTTGAATTTTGACTTATCTGAAAATTGTAGAGTAGACATGGGCTGATGGGCATATTATCTGACACCCAACAACCAAAACTTACGAAAACCAAAGAAATTTCCATTTCTCTTAACCCGAAATATTGATAGGTTCATGACTACATGAAAGACTAACTATATTTCTAAGGGAAAATTCAAACTTCTATAGTAATATTCTAACTGAATTTTATACTTAGTTTTTTTAATATCCTAAATTTTTTGCAACCCAATTTAATATCCAAACTGTTTTTTTTTTTGCTCATTGTAATACACTAACTTTTAATAAAATGTTCGTTTTAATATTCAAACCATTTTTTTAATCAAAATACAAATTATTTTCAAATGAATTTTTAAAAATCTCTAAAATTTAATAACAAATCTTAAGAGTTCCTAATTTTGATTCTGAGTTTTAGGAGTAAAAGTAACTGAGTTATGTATATTCTTAAAAAAATGTAATGTAATTTTAGTTTTAATTTCAAATTTTTATTTGAAGTTTAAAACTAATTTATTTTTCATCCAAAATAAATATTTTCTAAATTTTAAAATTTTATCCAAATTTTCAATTTTCTTAAATTTAAAATAAAATTTAACTTTTAAAATAATATTTTGAATTCTATTTGAAACTTAGTACTGTTTTTATTAGAATGGAGATAATTTAGGTACTAAAATGATCACACTTTTAATTCTAAGTGTATTAAAATTAGTGCAATAATTAGTTTGAGTATTAAACAAGATAGTATATAATTTAGATATTAAAAAGTTGATAAAACTTAGCTGAAATATTTTAATTGAATTTTCCCTATATCTAATTATATAATTTAAAACATAAAAAAATTAAGAAAAAAAGATATCAAATTATTTTTTGGTTTTTTGAATTGAACTCAGGGTTTCCGATTTTTGTCTATGGAGTTAAACCTGAAACAAATCCAAAAAGATGTAATTGGTTTCTCTTTTCAGCTTCAATTTCAGAAAAAAAATAGTTAATAGACCCAAGGCGAATAGATCTAAACATATCCAGTCCGAAAAGTATTGATTCCTAGATGGACCAAAACACTTCAACCCGAACAATATGATCCGACCCAAACCATAAACCCGAATGCCTAGCACTACATAAGAGGATCAAATTCTACATATTTCATTCATATGTTTTAATCCACAAATATATGAATATGAGCATACACCAAAGACAAAGGCATATGTTGTGTCTAATTTTATTGGTCTAACTAAGAAAAGCTCTAGTTACATATGGGGTTTTCTGTAACAAAATCCTCAATGTATTTTTTTTTTTTTTTGCAAATTAGTCCACCAATTCAGAAAACCACAGGTCAAACTTCTAAGCTCCAGTCAAACCGCAATATAAATCACCCGTGTATTAATAATGCAGTAGCTTCCAGTCCTGGTCGAGTACAGACTGGTGTCTTCGCAAGGAATGGGTCTCACCGTGGAAGCTTCCAGTCAAAAAAGGCATATCATGGGATGATGAGCTACGGAACCGTGGTCGAGTACAGACTGGTGTTTTCACCAAGAATCATCAGCCCATGGTCTTAAGCAGCAGTCTAACACGGGACGGTTCACCACTGGCTTTCATGGTCTGTATGAGAATAGTCGTAGAGTCGAATGCCAGGTGGAAATCAGGAAGCAGTTTCAGCTTGATTTGGACAAAATTATGAAGGGATAGGATTCTTGGACTACCTTGATGATCAAAACATTCCAAATAAGTAAGCCTTTACTCTTTTCTATAACGCTACTTGTTGTGAAGTATTATTGCTCGGAATATAACTATGTTTCATGCTTATGTAAAAATTGATTTTACATGAACCCTAAGATCTTTAACATCTAGACTAATCACATAATAGAACTATAAGAAAGATTTGTGGAATACCTCGATTTATGGTTGCGGAAATCTTCTTGAACGGTTTTGGTTATAGAAGATGAGTGCTTGATCTTTAAGTTAGACTTAAGCTTGCTCTCCATAAAATGATATCTTGATCTTTAAGGTTGGAAGATAGTACTTCTCTCCCCTTGCCTACAAACCTCTCTTTCTATGTGTTTCATTTTAGATTTTCTTCATGTGTCTTTGTGATGGTCCAAAGGGCACTATTTATAGGTGGGGAGAGAGACCTAGCTTCCTCATCAAGTTTTGATTACTTCTTCACCAAGTCTTTCTTACTTCCTTGCCAAGTTTCATCTTCTAATCTCAACCATTCATCAAAGTTGAGCAATGACAAGTGCCTTGGCTGGTACAGATTCATTTTACAGATTCATGTATTACAGATTCATTTTAACTGATACAAGGAGCTGTTAATACATGTATTACAGATTCATTCAAACAAGACTCATGTATGACAGATTCATTTTAACTGATACAAGGAGCTGTTAAGTAAAAAAGCTTAATTGGTTTTGCAGAACAAATGCAATGATGGTGATAAACATTATCCTTCATGTTTCTACAAGAATGTATTTAAACTAAGCAATTTGATTTTGTCATATCTCTTCTACTAAATAGATATACTCCCCATTATGAACTATAGCAATAGAACAGAGTAAGGTCCCGGATTCAAAGATAATTTTGCCTGAGCAGTGGCACTAGTGTCCCAACTGATGTAAGCACTGAGAGGAAGCTATGTGACGCATGAGTTACTGAACTGGGAAGCTCTGTTGGCTCTCCCACGCGGTAAGGTGGTCCAGAAACCTCTAATTCTCTATATGCAGCTTACTGGAGGTGTGAACGTAGCAGTGGAAGGTGGGGAGTTAAAATCTTGTGGACTAAGCTGACTTGGCGGGCTTGTGCTGCATTTAGCATAGAGAGATCGGTATTACTTTTTTTTCTCACTTTTCATTGGCTGGTGAAGACGTTTATTTACTGTTCCGGATGATGTTGTTCCCCCTCTTTTCTCTTCTTCATGACCACCTAATTTAATACGTATAATTGAATTTACAAGAAAAAACGTTACATTAAATAACAAGTGGACGTGCCGGAGTGGTTATCGGGCATGACTAGAAATCATGTGGGCTTTGCCCGCGCAGGTTCGAATCCTGCCGTTCACGATTTCGTTTTAAGTTTTGACACATCTCTTCAGTGATCACTTTATTATTTACAGCTTTAATTTAGCTCGGTTTGATTTAGAAACGCTTGGTTTAAACAAGAGAATTGAACGTAATTACGGTCTAATTCAGAAACGCTGTTTAAGACAAAGAGAACCGTAAGTAGTACGGTCTACTACTAATTTTTTCTTTTTACAATTTGAAAAGAAAAGAATATTAAATATCTCTCTGGAGAGAAAGAGAGAGAGGGTTTCCTTGTACAGAGAGAGATAAATCTTCTTTCCCGTTCCTTCTCCGAGAGAGAGAGAGAGAGAGGCAGCTTAACTACGGCGTATAAGATGGTCAGCGGCGGCGGAGCGAGAAAAGAAATGAACGATATCCCGTCGAAGTCTAGGAAAATAGTTGAGAACTTGAAGGAGATTGTAAACTATTCCCAGGCTGAGATCTACGCTATGCTCAGAGTGTAATATGGATCCTAACGAAGCCGTTCATCGCCTCCTCTCTCTCAAGGTATTATTATTTGTGTCACTCCCCGGCGACGTTTTAATCCGAACTTTACTGATTTTAATTTATGGTTCCGATAGAACAACTGTTTTGCTTCATGTTTCTGTGCAAAATATCTCACCCTTTCAATGGTTTTCTGAAACCGAGAAGTAGTGTTTTTTTTTTGCTAGGGTAGCTCAATTGCTAATGATTTGCTATCTTAGATACTGTTCTTCAGTGTTTCTTACTATTGTTCATCATTTCCTGTTTATGCTCTTTTTAAAGTTTTGTTCTTTTGTTACTTTGGTGAAAGTTTGTTTTTGTCTGATTACTTTCTTGTGATGGTTAGGTCTCAGCTTCAACCCTTTGTAAAAAGTTGGCGTCTATTATTAATGATACTGATTGATACTTTGTTTTTTTTTCTTTCTCTACGCAGATCCTTTTCACGAGGTAAAGAGCAAAAAAAGAAAAGAAGAAGGAGGCGAGTCAATATATGCTGAGACTTGTCTTCTTACGGCTAGATAGTCCATGGATTGTCTTTTTGTGCTGGCAATTCAACTGCAAACTAGTTGATGTATTAGAACATGCCTGAAAGTATATCTGATACTATTATCTTCTGTTTCTTTTACACTAACATTTCTAGTGGTATCTAAAATTTTAAGTTAACATATTTTCATTGCCGAGGACTACTTACTCCCTTAAAAAGCTTTCTCACTAGCTGTCTTCATGTACAAGTAGCAGCCCCTGGCTCTAGATGTTTTGTAGGAATTAAATGTAATCTATAAGGGTTTAACTATTACTCATTTTGTTTTCTTTGGCGATTTTTTAAAGTCTATTATTTTTGTTTAGACAAGGGATATACCGGATTCCCGGCTACGTGGTGCTAATAACACATACAACCGCGGTGGTGGAGGTGCATCTAATCGCTATGCTGGACGAACTGGATCTACCCATTTCAACTCTAGTGGTGGTATAAATTTCGATCTCTTGGATACATAAAATGTTATATAGTTTTTAACCATAGGAGGATTCATGCTTATTATGTGTTTTTGTTGTCTCAGGTTCTGGAAACTTCCAGGGAAAATCGACAAACAAGAAAGAAAGTGGAACCCATGGTTACATAAGCTCTTGGTCTTCTGCCTCTGGAGTGTCAAACCACCATCAGACACCACACAGGTTTGGTTTCTTTCTTTGCAGTTGAGAGTTTTGGATGCAAATTAACAAAAATTCTGTGAAAGTTCTGTGTGCTTTTCATATTGAATCAAATAATTGGTTTCATATTTCACACCCATTTAGTTGACGATTGTATTAGTAGAATCCATGTAGTAGAATTCCGACGATGTGTTGTGCTTAAGGAATATATCACTAAAAATTAGAGTTGTGTAATCATTTTGTTTGATCTTTAGACCTTGTCCTTCTTTGAAAACAAAGTTTTAGTTGGTCAAAACTCTGTCTTTATGACCTATATGGCGTAGGATATCACAATTAGTTTTAATTGTTCATTGCAAGTCTTTAATTTCTGAAAGATATATGAGATTTTATTAACTATTCAGTTATGTGTATTTGGTTGACTATATAAGCAATGAAAAGGTTTTTACATACCGAATGTAGTTGTAAGTGTGAGAATATATTATAGCTTTTCCATTTGTTTCTTCTTCTTCTTGAATTATATTTTCTTGTACATATTTCTATTTGGGCTGTGCAGGTCATATCTTATGCAGTGATTCTGTTGCAACGGAAACCAAACTACCATCTGCTCACTCGGGCGATGGAATATCGTCATCACAGTCTGCTTCTGGACATCAAACTGTCTGGTTCGGAGGTCCAGGAAAGATGTCTATGGCTGACATTGTGAAGATGGGTAGACCACAGAACAAGACAGCAAACTCACAACAGAAGGAGATCAATATGCGTTCTGAGATTAATCACGAGCATGAAGCTAATGCAAAGTCACCAGGTCCCTGTTAAAGATGAATGGCCGTCTATTGAGAATCCACAGGCTCCTAGTACATCTTCTGTATCAGTAGCACCGGCAGAGTCAGAGGTATGCAATGGTCCTGCTGATCTCCAATCCGATAGAGTGGATCAACATCTCAGCGATGACTCTGTTGATTTTGGAGTCGATCATGTGCAACATGACTCTGTTGCTGGTAGAAATGTCCAAGAAGATGAGTCTGGAGTTTCGTCTGAATGTAATGATAATCAGTACACATAGCAGACGCAGAGCCATCATGTAGAGCACCACAAAGGTAATATCTTCAATCAGTATATATGTTTCTTATTGCTTATCTTGGATATAAACAAAAGTGTGGGTGTGTGTCTGATTTTTATATGAGCACAAAGGCGGCTATGTGAGCACTCTTTGGACTTATGTTGTGAATGACAATAGTTAAATCGCAATGACTTCTGAGGCTGGATGAAAGCTTCTTTGCTATTTGGTTTGTTCTGAAGCTTTAGTATGTCTGTTCTGCTTTCTTCTTTTTTGGTGGTAGAGTTGATACTCAACATTTCAATTTCTGCAAAAAAAAGTTGGAAAATCTGTAGCATATGAGAGGATCTTTTGGTGTTCTTATTCATTGTCTCATTATTGCTTTTCAGATGAAGATGAAGTTCCATCCGATTCGGCCGACTTTCAACAACTAACCGTAGATAGTCATGATCAAGAAGCCTCGCATGAAGAGGATAGACCTGCTGTTCTTATTTCAAATCATTTGCTAATCCATTCCGAAGAATGCTCGCAATTAAGTTTTGGATCAAGGCCTTTGAGCAACAAAGCAGAAGAGACTCCTGATGTAGCTCAACAGATGGAACGTTCAGATGCTAGGTATTCCATTACCACTTATTAGTCTTAGGTTATTTTTCCAATGGTTTCATTTTTATCTTTTATTTACCAACTGATCGAGTTGCAGAAATACTGAGTTCTATGGAGATAAACATCTTCGAAGTACGACCAATGGAAATATGGACCACACACCTGTTGCTGGAAACTATGATGATTCTTTAGAATCCAGGCAAGAGGTTCTGAAGCAAGAAAACCACGATCACCAGTACACATTTGCTCAGGCTGAGCCAGGGTCATGCTAAGCAGCAGCTGAATCCTGCATATGTACACATTTGCTCAGGCTGAGCCAGGGCCATGCTAAGCAGCAGCTGAATCCTGCATATGATGATGCCTCACAGACAAATGAACAGAATCATATGCAGAATCTTGCTTCATTATCGAATGTGGTGGTGAGCTATATGTGCATTATTTATGATATCTGTTAAGGAAACCTTGTTTTGCTTTCTAAATACTACATTCTGATTGTTCATAGTTTTGCTGAATATGTAGTTTTGTCATCTCTGAGGTGAAGATGCCCATAAAATTCTTGAAAGGCATTGCTAACGTTGGTTCTTGTTTGTGTTTTGCCTCAGCAAGGCTATCCATACTCAGTTCCCAACAACTTATTGGCACAAAATGCAAGGGAGCTTGATTTCCAGTATGCTATTGCACAGTCAAGAAACAACAACAATGCTTCATCACTTGGTGGCCAAAGCATTTCCATGCCAGAGGTGAATAATCCTGTTGCCTTAAAGAAACTCAAGATGTCTTCCACATTCTCTAGCTTGTCTCTAGAAGGAAGTAGTCATGTTTGTTTTGTTTGCTAGACTGAAGATAGTATATTCCGAGGTGGTGGAGTTCCGGCAACGCAGTAAACCTTACCCGGTGCTAAAATCGCAGCAACTGGACCAGCTCTTCCTCCTCAACAGCTTCCAATGCATCCTTACGCTCAACCCACAATGCCGCTAGCACACTTTGCAAACATGATTGGTTATCCTCTAATGCCTCAGAACTATCCATACATCCCATCAGCTTTCCCTCAAACGTTTGCTGGTAACACCTTATACCAGCGGCAGTAACTAGCTGCATTGCTTCCTCAGTACATGACCAATCTCTCTCCCAGTAACTTGCCTCAGTCTGCAGCAGCTCCTGCCTCTGCTTATGGATTTGGAAACCCCACAAATGTTGGATCCGCTGGAAACTTCCCTCTTAACCAACAGTCTCCTCCTGGTACAACGATGGGTTATACAGATGTTCTTAGTTCTCAATACAAAGAGAGTAACCATCTCTTGGCACTTCAGCAGCAGCAGGTATCATCTCTTTATGGTCACTTCCCTTTACTTTCTTTTGGTTTCGGACAAGAACCACTTCGTGACATTTTTTCCTCCTGCTTTAACTCATTCAGAACGAAAACTCGGCAATGTGGCATCACGGTCATGGCTCTCGAACCATGTCTGGTGTTCCGGCCAACACATACTACAACCTCCAAGCACAACAACAACAACTACAACAGGCTCAGCAAGCAGCAGCAGGAGGGTATCTTCAAGCTCAGCAACAACAGCATTATGGATCTCATGGCTACCCTAATTACTATCAGTCCCAAACAGACCAGCAGCAAAATCCCTAGAGACGGTGCAGGGGCTTAGGCTGGTCAGCCCTCGAATCTAATCCAGCAGCTCTGGCAAAACTCTTACTAAATAAACGAAAGTGTGTTTTTTTTTAATCAGTTTCTTTCGGTTATAGAGAGGTGTGTGTCGCCAGGCCGAAGAGGAAATGAATGTCTGAATTTATTTTATTACAATCATCATCTTTTTGTCTCCTCTACTAACTTAGGAAACAAGCAATTCCAATTTCATCAATGCAACATATAGAAAAGGGAAACATTTTCTTAATCTGCCTTTTCTTTTCTTGTTCCTTATATTTAAACTTTTTGTTAAAGATCTTATAGCTTTGGGTTTAACACGGTTTCAAAGCTTGACTAAACCTTTTAGTCAGCCTCCCCCTGAATGTTAAAATAACTTTTAAAACGGGTTAGAAGCTGTGCAAGTCAAAAGAGGATTGTGGAGACAACGTCTGAATCGAACTTGGATTTTCAGTATAATTTTTCTCAAGTACTACTACTGTGACGGTGGAGTCAAAGTCTATATTTTGAATGTGCATTATTATACTGCCAATGTTATATTGTTGTTCAAAACTAGGAAGAAAAGAAACTGCGTATACATACCGATATGATCTTTCATTGAATCATTCAACGAGATATATTTACGTGTATGTATTTTACTTATATCAGTTATCTAAATAATCCATTCCATTTGGAAAATTTATGAATGAACTACAATGTTGTTTTTGTATAAAATGAATCAAATACCTAATATAAACGATACAACAATGTAACCATGATCAAATGTTAAGTAATTGCGTTGAGTTAGATTGGTAGATCCGTAGTAGCCCTAGTTGGTGCACAAAAACCATTGCGGTCCACATTAGTTCACCACCTTTGTTAACCTTTTTTGTAACAATTAGTCAACAGAGAAAGAAAAAGTAAGCTTATACCATGTGCGCATGTCAAAACACTCTTTATCCAAACATCTGAAAGTGAATGGTTATGGAAAAAACATCTACAGATTTCTTAAAAGTTGTAATACATCAAAGAGTCTTTATTACATCAAAGAAAAGCCAAGGTCATAAGTTTTATATGTTCAAAATGTCGTTCCATGCATGTCCAAAAGGGTTATTTTAGTTCTTTTGGTTTTATACTGTTGTTTGGTTTTCCATGCCAAGTAGGATGTAAGTGTGAAAATGAGTCCGTTGAACAACCCTAACGTATGTAGCCTCATAGATATTGACATCACGAAAAGAACTACATAACGTATGAAGTAAATAAATGTTTCATAAGATAGTTGGATGATAATGCGCATACGGACATGATGATTTAGCACCAAAAGGCAGAAACACAATAAGTCACATCCACTTCATAAAGGAATAAAAAAAGAGTGGATGTCACTTTTTTTTATAACAACTAGAGTGGATGTCACTTATCTCATGTCAATTTGTAATCATATATCTCCAAATTGTATTTCATGAAATTCACCAAGTAGAATTATAAATCATTTTGATGATTTTTAAGTCTCTTTTCCTAATATAGTGTCGATACAATGCATATTATGCACGTATAATCGTATCCTAAATAGAGACTTGCGATCTATAAGACTTCTGCAGTTGAAAATATATCTTTTAATCAAATTTGAGATTTGAAATCGGTAAACTCCACAATTTAAATAATAAAATTGCAACACATAAACACACAGTTATATAACCAAGAAAAGCTATATATAATGGTGACTTGGTGAGAGATCCATACTTGGTAAGCATTTTATAAACATCTTACTCTTAGCTCCCTTTTCTCCTAATGCTTATATCATTTGTAATAATATTCTACTATGAATTTCACAAGTGGAGAGACCACCCATATCACACTTCAACCCTCACTTTTCCCCTTTTATTTTGTTTTGTAATTATTCTTTTTGTTGAAACTTTCTCCATTAGTCAAATGTTCTGAAGTTATGCTACTTTAATCTAGGTATAACCCACCTTTATAAAACCATATTATATATGATATGCATCCCCTGTGCTCCTCTCCTTTACCTTTCAAGTAAATCTCTCCTTTACCTTTCAAGTAAATCTCATCCTCTGTTTTCAATTTTTAAGCATCTCAAAATAGTTAACAGTAAAAAAAAAAAACACAGTTTCCTTTTGGTTACTATGAAAATGCAGTAGGTTTCATAGTTTAGTTTACATAACAATCAAATACACAGAGAGACCATAGAGGCTTCAATTCATAGTTTACATAACAATACATTACAATACACTAAACTCCCTTTTTGTTATCGCCTCTCCTGAAGATACATACGCACGCATATCTTCTCTAAAATTTTACTTTGTATTATACCTCTCCCGACCAATAAATGTATTATAATATATACACAAACAATGAAACAAAACGCCACCAAGTTTACCTTCTTTGGTAACTTTTTTTAACTAAACATAGATCACAATACAGGTACTGAGATGGAGATTGACATCGGCACAGAGACATCCGTCGTAAAATTGCCGCCGTCTCTGTTCTCGTTAGCATTCCCTACAAACCCGTACCCGCCTAACCGCATCGCCGCATTCTCCCGCCTCAGGAAAACCCGAGCAAGCGAAGCAGCTTTCCTCCTAGCCCGCTTGGTCCCAGTAAACAAAAGCGTCTGCAGCAACCCCGCAATGGCAGGTGCTCTCAACACTCTCTCCGCCACAGCAGCACCACCGCCTCTACAGAGTTCCAGCAACGCAGCCACCGCGTTCTCTTTCCCTCTCGGAGTCCCGCATCTCATCATTCCCATGAGCCCCGTCACTGCAGACTCCTCTTTCCCTATAGCCTCAGCACCAAGTTGTTGTCTCACTAACAAAGCCAAGGCTCCAGCAGCTTCCTCTGCTACACCTTCAATCTTCAAAGCTCCAACAATACACGACACTCCTCCTCCTTCGATCATTCTACTACAGTTATCCGGATGTGTCGCTAAGTTATACAAAGCTGTAACCGCATCTTTCTTCCCTCTCGGTGTCCCGTTCTGAAGCAGAGACGCTAACGCCTCAACACACTGATCAACACTCGCTATCCGTTTCTTATACTCGTGTACCGCAGAGAGACTGAACAACGTAGCTGCTGCATTCTCCTGCGCTTCCACTGTCAAACCAGAAACACGAACGCTTACTATACACTCCAAACAACCTTCTTCCTCCATGATCCTACCCTTGTTCTTCTCGTAGATTGATAAATTAAGCATCGCCGTCACAGAATTCTCCTGCGCGACAGCGTTCTCAGACTCAAGCAACCTACGCAAGTGCGGTATCGCTCCCGCTTCCGCGATACATTCCCTGTCTTCGCCAGCATACGAATCTCCCTCGCCGCAACAGTCTTACCCGCTTCACTCCCCTCCACCAGACACTCAACAAGAATCGAAACAGTAGCTTTGTTAGCTTCAACAGCAGCTTTCGTCGGAAGAGCAGATACAAACCCTTCCTTTGACAAATCCGTAACAAACAACTCAGACTCACAAGAGACCCCACTCGCAGCACACCACTGCACAATCAAGTTCTTGAGAGCTCTATTGGGAACAATACGAGAGTCTGTTAGCATCTGCCCTGTCTTGGGACAAGTACAGTGCCCTTCCTCCATCCACCTAGCTATAGAACTAATAAGTCTGACCTGTGGAGATAATCACAGGATCTAACATCAATTCGAGAGAGATTGCGCAAACGAAATCCTTCGGAACTGTTATTAACATCTCTCCTCCTCCTACTATCTCCTCTTTGCTAGGTTGTTGTTGTTGTCTCCACTCGAATCCGAATAACAAGAATCTACAGTATCTTGTGATCGCTACGAAGCCGTTGATCACCGAGCCTGTAGGCTCTAAGTCTCCGTCGTGATTCGCAATCTTTTCTTCCAAGAACTCGATTTCGAGCCTGCAAGATTCCGAATCTTGAATCGATAGCTTCTCTGTGAAAAACGTTCTCAGAGAATCTGAGTTAGGTATCTCTTCGTTCTCGAATCCGTCGAGGAAGGTGTATAGCGTTTGACGTAAGGCTTCGTCGTGGTGATCGATGTATAATCTTGATTTTATAGATTGGCTACGTAACAGCTCGATTTGCTCTCTGATGTCGTCGGTGAGATTGAGAGCGTTGATCGGGAGGACGTCGAGGAGAGTGGAGATCTATTGGTTGAGATCATGGAAGTAGCCGGAGGTCGACGGGGTTTGGAGGATCAGCCATAGCTTGCTGGAATGAGCGCAGTAATCGAGGAGGATCAGCCTTAGCTTGCTGGAATAAGTTATTTTGCTAAATCAAACCATGGCCATTTTAACACATGCGATGGGGCAGTCTAATATGGTTTACAATAATAAATTTATAATTAAATTAGATTCAAATAAATATAATATTTTCCGAATGACTTACATAATATTATTAATAACTATTTATGTTAACTAATTGTCGAAAGTATGATATATAAAGTCATTTTATCAATTCAAATAAATATAATAT
>OVBX01002029.1:0-22248 GCA_900406325.1 Erucastrum elatum | reverse complement strand
GACTATAGGAAGCTCGGTAGGAAGTATATATGTGATGTATTTCTATTGTTAAGGCCTAATGACATATGGTGTAATAATTCTAGTAATCAAAGGGTTTTGTTACAAAATGGATGAGAGTCATTGTGAAACTGCCACCTAATAAATGACACTAATGTAAATCACATATGAATTGAAAGTTACTTTCTATGAGTGCTTCTAAAATAATATATAGGAGATACTTTTTTTTTACTTCGGTCCTATTATGAATTTAAAAAAAAACTAATCAAAGCATCAATTTCATATAACAACTGAATATATACGCTTATTATGTACCTAATAAAACTACATATATTTTTGTATACGATGTATCCAAAATGATATGGTTATTCGCATTAAAAAATTATATGGTTCAGTAGGTTTAGAAAAAAAATATTTTTTATTAGTAAGTTTGTTTAAAATTAATATTTTTTAGCATGAGAAACAAACAATGTATCAGAAATATTATAGCTTTAAACAAACAACGTATAAGAAATATAATTTATGCAAAATGTGATTCTATTTTTGACTGCTTTGATGTTTTGATTAAATCACCATTCAAAATTGAATATATTTATTGTGATTGAGAATCTATTCACTAATTTATAGCGATGAGAATCAAAATTTATGGATGATTGAAACTATTCTGTATTTTAGGAAACAATATAATTCATTTGACAATGTACTATTTCCCTTAATTATGCATTTCGATATAGATACACAGAAGTTATGTGAATGATTACTTTGTTTTAATACATTTTTTAAATGCATTTTATGTTTAGTAGATAGATATATAATATTCATTTATACCAAACACTATAATACAACATAATACATATTTTCGTCCATCCTATAATGTTTTTTTTAAAAAATAATCAAAGCATCAATTTTATATAACAGTTTAATTTATATGATTATAATTTATGATAATATATAAAATATACAAAGCCATGGTCCTTAATTTAAGTGATTCAATATCTTTTTCAAAATATTTTAAAAATTAGATGATCAATCACAAAAAAAAAAAGATTACCATAATCATAAGCCTCTTAAATTGACTACAAAATATGTAAAGTCATAAAGATGAAAAAAAAATTATGAATTGGTGCCGATAATTTATCTCATTTTCTTTATTTCGTTGAGAGTTTTTTTGAAAAAAAAATCGTTCAAAGTTTAATGTATTTCATCTTATTATAAAAATGTTGACCATAATGTTAGTTAATATTATTTCATGGATAAGATTATGCTTGGTCGAAATATCAAGAGGATAAATTGTTTTATAAATTTTATAAATTGCTCATGCATCATATAAAACAACATATTACGATGAAATATATCATTTATGTTGCAAACTTTATTTTCATGCATTATTTCATTCGGAGTTTAACGCATTTCATCTTATTATAAAAATGTTGACCATAAAGTTAGTTAATAATATTGGATGAACAACATTATGCTTGGTTAAAATATCAAGGGGATAAACCATTTTATAAATATTTAAATTTTCTATTTTATAAATATATAAATTGTATTTGCGTTATACAAAACAACATAAACCTACGATGGACGAACATATCATTTTATTGCAAACTTTATTTGTAGGAACTACGTGATAATATATTAACAATGAACGAATTAATATTTATGTTAATTCTATCGTTGTAAGAGAAACATGAATAGAAAATGAAACATATATTATAATAACTTTGTAGGTTTATGTGACAATGGCATGACATGTAATTAGTCTAAGCATTGAAGAACTATTGAATAAATGATGTGAGGTGCATTGTGGTGTTGACACTTAGGAAATGGTAAAGTTGTTAATCATACATGAAAGGTAAGGTTTGTTTTTAAAAGTGCTTCTCAAATAATAAGAAAAAGATTGGCTTCGGTCTTCAACAAAGGATCCACAACTAAGGCCGGTTCAGGATATCACCTAATGGAATATTATTTTAACCTATACTATGAAAAATATTTAAATTATTATTACTTTTATATCCTCAAATCTTAGACGACTATACTGGTCGAACTAAAACAACCACTTGTTAGATTAAAACTCGGATGCATTCGTAAGATATTCACCTTGAGTGGAATTTCTGTCACTCACATATTTTTGTTTATATGTGATACAAAAAAATCTAAAGTTCCGTTTTACGTTTTAATCATCAATCTCACAGATACTTGTATACAATTACAACGTGAAGCCTAAGTGCATCTTCATCAGTGAGTATCTAGATAATCTAAAATTCCTAATTAGATTAATATAATTAATATGAAAAGAAGAAAAGTTGACAGAAATTAAAGAAAAAACTAGATTTATAAAAATAAAAAATGAAAGACTTATGTGCAACTTAATTTTAATATTTGCCTAATTTCATTCTTTTACTAAACTCTAATTGTTGTGTTAAATAGAACACTCACACTGTGAGATAAGTTACCTAAGAGTTTACACATGTGTTGGTGCTATAAAGGCACCAATATTGGTAAAACTTTTCTAAACCTTTTTACCATTAAAATATTGAGCAAATTAGCTAAATACCCTAAAACAATTGAAATACCATAGAAGAGGGGGAAAAAAGTATTGATGGGGGGAAGAGAATTGGGGGGATTTAAAGTATGGAGTGCAAATATTAGAAATTGTGTGTATAGGGGGTGTAAATTCCCTAAAATATTAGTATACTAGCATAATTAAACTAATCATTTTAATTTGTCTATATGGAAAGCTGGTGAGCTACTATTGATGGTTGAAACGATGACAACGTACAAACATGTTTTGTTAAACCTAAACAATAGAGGCTACCATTGATGGTTAAAAACTAAGGTGAATTGTTTGGCTAACAAGCGGCACATGGAAACAAAGACAACAAGTCGAACCACTCATTGCAAATTTAGAACACAACTTTGCGAGCATGTTGTTTGAGTCTATCTAGCACATGCGTTCTACACATAATGCTTGATTCATCCTATATAATACCCTTTTACAGCTATTAACTATGATTGAAATGGACAATTGGACAATTCTTATCTTACAAAATCGATCTACTTTCTTTTTCTGGTCAAAACAAAGTTGATCTTCTTATGGATTCAATTTCAGACAGAGAAATTACAGGAGTTAATGCACTTTTGGATCCACTAAATTATTTTTTCTCCTCTGCGCAATTTTTTCTTATCTGTGAATGTTTGCATGTTATACATTTTTGCATTTCAGTTTCCATCTAACCCAAAAGTTATATTCCCTCTGATTTATAATAGATGTCAATCTAATTTTTTTTTCTTGTTACACAAAAATGTCATTTTACAATTTTAATGTAAAATACACTTATTTCTAGCTGAAAATTAATTGCAAACTAGATTAATTTTATAAATAATTTTATTATTCTTAAATACTATTGGTTCGAAAGACATGACTAATAACAACTTACATATATTTTAACAGTTTTTTAAAACCATGTGAAAATGTCAAAATAATATTTATTTAAAAACGGATGAAATACTAGTGTAAACTGTCCAGTTTCTAGATAAACCAGGACATATTTTCTTTCTTTTAGTCTAGCAGAAAAAAAAAACAGGAACATATGTTTCTAGATAAATCAGGACATCAACAGTCTCTGGTTTCTAGCTTTTGAGCCGCATATTCTTTCTGTTTTCCGGTTAAAAAACTCCTAAATATTTTTTTTGTATTTTATGATCTCGTTAAATCGAACATAAATCTTGTCTAAAACTATATATAGACATCGCTTTAGAAGAGAGGGGCAACTTGAAAATTTTCGACTAAAAAGACCGACACCTAGAACTAGGATTTATACATTAATATATTGTATTGATGTTCTTAAAATCTATAAAGCCTTACTTTAAAATCTTTTTGATTGTTTTATTTTCTGTTTTCATAGTATCATAAAGACTAACATTATGTTACGCCAACACAAACCATCCATTTCTACATTTTAAGTTAGGGACGATTGGCTACATATACATAACAAAGGTCTATATTAGCTAAGTAGACATGATGTGACATAAAAGGTTCAGATCATACACATTACACCATGAGTTGACGAAAATACCCCTGCATCATGGAGAGATATTAAAGTACGTACTCTATCTCTGCAGGAAAGCAGAAAGCGTGTCAGACATGTAGACTGGCTCTATGTTATAGATTACCAGCTAGATCAGCTCTTTTTTATATTTTCTCATCCTCATTTTTTATTCTTTTGCTTCTTATCTTTTTTCTACTATTCTCTTTCTCTCTCTATCTAAATATTTTGATTGATTCTTATTTTCCTGTTTAACTTTATTTTGTCAACCTCCACCTCTTCATTATATTTGTATATCCGGATGTTAAGCGTTACGAGAGACAAAGACTTCACGAGAACCATGGACTTGAGAACCAAGGAAACCCAGTGTTTCCCAAACCCCATTACTTGGAGAGAGATTATAATCACTGTCGTAATTTAACCGTTCAAAGGATAGATACCTCGCTACAAAAATGTATACCAAATCAGAATACTATTATTTGCTATAAACGACACTTAGATGCTAAGAATTATGTTAGCGGGTAGCAGGGACAATAAACACTATCTATTTGGGAGAGATAGTTGTTTGGATGTATTTTCTTTTTAAAGCGATCAATAACTTTTTGGGTGCGTGAAACTGATATAAGTAGCAACTAAATGTATATGTTAACGCTTCTTGGTAGTTAATTTCAGCAACAATAAGTTTTGCTATGCCTGCAACCAATAAAAATAGCCGCTACGTGTCTAAGTGAGATATAAACAACGTCGTCTAAAGTTGTTAATATTAAAGTTAGCAAGTAAATATATAAGAAACAGATACAAAATACAACATAGATAAAGATCTAAATGAGTTATTAATGTATGATCTGTAATGAATAAACATCACGTATTGTGGATGATAGATGGATTCGGTGCAGCCAGGAGGAGCCTGTGGTCAAATGCCCTAATGACGAGCTAGAGAAAATGCACACTACTAGACCGTGCTTGGCTAGGAGTGCCGTAAACACACTGTTTCTGATTGAAGAATTATCTGACTCCTCGACCGACTCCAATGCGTTGAGCAAGGAAGGGCGGGGAACAGAGAGAAAGTAAGCTTCGTAAGTCTACTGGAAGAGACAATTACTCCAAATCGTCAGCCTTACATTTGCCTGCGCCAAGATAGATGACTCATATATTATAATCTTACATGCAACTAGTAATAGAGTGTCTTGTAATATACTCACACATTAATTTATAGCTAATAGATATATTTATTTTGTATACTATTTTGTTTAGCTGCTACTATTACAAAGAGCTCTGTTAACAACCATGCTAGGACAACCGTTTAACTACATAAATAACTACTCATCTATTAGCTAATAAAAAATATATCAGGTAACAAATCATTTAACAGATAATAAACTATTTATCAGTTAACATATTAGCTCACAAATCGTATACCAAATCATTTATTATTTAAAAAATTATTTATCGGTTAACAACAAATGTATCAGCTAACAACACATGTATCAAATCAGTTAACAACACATGTATCAAATAACATATTAACTTACAGCCATGTATCAAATAGTTTAACAAACAAATCATTTATCAAGAAAAAATACATCAATTCAAAACAATGTAGCAACTAATTTATAATTATTTATAACACGTTGAAAAAGTGAGTAGCATAACAATATACTATAATTTTTTTCAGTCTAACACATTATTTAAACGGTCAAAAATAAACTTAACTAACTAATATTATAGTTAACGAGTAAACTAAATCATGTTATAAAATAAATTAGCATGTTAGCAATAAGAGTATCGTATAAATACATATGTTTACTTTTATATGAGTGGTTAACCTCGTAACATAAATCACCTAAAATCAGAAAAACAATTTGCAGACACAATCTTAAATCCTACAAACACACCTATATAAATTTGAAAACAACTAAAAGAGTAAAATCAAAACCAACAAAAAAAATAAAAACTTTGAGTCGTGTAAAGATATCCAACAAAACAACTGTTAGTAAGAAAACTAGAAATGTAATAAATTAGATTTAGTAATTATATATTATTTTTTAAGAGAATCAAACAAAAGCTAAACCCAGAATTTTTTTAAATTAAACAAATTGAATGTGAAAACAATCAAAGAGAGTTACAGAGGGATTTACCAAGAAAAGATATGGGGTTTGCTAGAGAAGCTCCAAAAATCGAATGAAATATGAAGCTCAGATAAACCTCAATTGTTTTTAGCTTGAAGATGATCTTCACAGAGAATGAGATGAGGAAGAGCAGAAGAAAATGAGATTTTTGTTTTGAAAACATGTTTTATAATTAGTTTTAATTGATCTTTCGAAGAGTTTCATGAAAAGAGGTGAAAAAGGAAACTGACACAGTTGAAGAACATGAGGTTTCACGTTACTAGCCTGACACGATTTCAGGTGTGCAGTATAGAGTCTAGGGGTATTATGGTCATAGAATTATTTTCGAAAAGAAAGAGGTAGTTTGCCAATATGAATGGTCAATAGGGCTATAGACACCAATTATCCATCTATCGTTCTTTTAACCGATTATTTATCTCTTCCATTGTTTACTGAGCCATCAAATAACACCAGCTATTTTTTTTATACCAATGGAAATGCATTATGATAAATAATATTTTTGAATACTACAAAGGTATCCGTTATATTTTAAATCTTGTAGGCCAGCAATCACCTTTACCAAATTGCTTTTAGTACTCTCATGATTTTCTACCGTCTAGTAAAATGATTAAAACCGTTACATGTTTTTGGGTAAAACCATCTCTCGTTGACTGTGCCATTAAATCATTAAATCATTGAGAGTACAAAAAGGTCTCCAGCACTTGAATTTTACAGTTTTAATAATTTATGTGACAAAATGTCAAAACTTTAATCACTTTTATGCCTTTATCTAATTTATATAAGTTCTTATGCCTCCGGTTGTGTAGAAATAAAAATTTATTTATTCCCCATATTTTATCTCCATTTTCATTCTATTTTACGTTTTTATTTCTAATTTGTTGCTGTCTAGCTAGTTAATACAAAAATTTAATTTAGTGTATGAACTTCTAGCCACTATCCTTATTATAGTGCTTTTTTAATCAGATTTTCTTTTTAATAGCGAGTAACTCTTTGAACTTTGAACCTATAAGTATCTTTTTTTACAACAATCTAAAAGTATCTAATTTGTATATATTATATAATCGATTTGAATGGTAGTCTAAAATAAATCTGTTTTGCAAATAACTAAATATTTTTATATGCTTACTATCAAAAAAAAGATTTCTCAACAATAAAATAATAATTAATGATATTTTAAATAAATTTAATATTAAAATAATTAAAGAAAAATTATTACTATGTTTTGTTTTAATAAAGATTAGATATTACATGTCCCTACTAATAATCTTAGATCCTCCACTGTTTAAATGTCAGTTGTCCCTTGTTACAATCCTATTATAGGATTAATAATAGTAATTAATTAGCTAAACTGATCAAACTACATCGCTGCACGTTAAATTTAAGTCCATTTTAGTGGACGCAGACAATTAGACCCTGACTCACGCAACGGCGCTAGGAACAAAGAATGTCATCGACAAAGGGCTAACTCCGTCATTTCTACATTGTCAGAGTCAAGCCATCAGAATCTAGCCAATTTTAGACTGGCCACTCAATGACAAAGACATCTTGATGCTCCACCACCAGCCAGCCTGGCCACTAACTAATACAAAGATAATTCAAACATAGCAATAATACTACTTTAGAAACATACTTAAAATATATTTAAAAGAACTGTTAATACATATTTACTGTGAATTTTACAGAATAGTTAATACATCATCATAGTACTAACTATTATATTTGAGAAAAAAATAATTGTGGCTGTGACTGGATGATTACAATAAAACAATTGATCACTATAAGTTTCATTATAAACTTATTAATTAAATAAATTATTATTTCATTTTAATCTAGTTGCTATTTTTTTAAAACATTTTTTTTAAAACGTAATCTAGTTGCTATTTAAAAGATAAAATGCACACTTTATTTTACTCATTATTTGACTAGAGTAGTAACATTTGTATTTTCACTTTCTTCTATTGTTATTTTTTTTACTCTAGTTAATTATCTAACGCAAAAGGCATATTTACAAGAAAGAGTACGGACAAACTATTAATCCTTTTATAAAAATAATATAATTAATCACAGCGGCAGCACTGACATGGATGGACTAATTAATAAAGATTTAAGTAAATATTCCTCTCATGGCCCAAAACCATTGAACCATTCATCCCTTCCACCTAAAACAGAACAACCACCAAAAGCCGATGTGACATGTAGCAAAAAATTCATATCAATAATCAAACACAAGAAGATATCAAGAAGCACAAAGAAAACCAAAAAACACACACAAAAGGTTCATTCTATATTCCTAAAATGGGATTAAAAGAGCAACAAAATTGCCTAAATCAGAGGAAGATCTCTGTTCTTATAGTCTTGTTGTTTATACCAATTGCTCTGTTTCGACTCTGTGTTGATAATCCATTCTCAGCCATTGATGACACCACTCTCCAAGACTCTGCAGCGCACGTTGTGATCACTAGTTACTCTTCTTCTTCTTCTCAAGGTAAGTTTGAAATTATTCAATATGGTTCTGTATATATATGGATGATTGTAAGTATGTGGTGTCTATATGCAGAAGAAGAAACTCAAGAGAGTTATGATCCTATTAAGGAAGTATCTTTATGTGATTATACAAAAGGCAAATGGGTCAGAGATGAGATGGGTCCACTTTACAACGGATCGAGCTGCGGAACAATCAAAGATGGTCAGAACTGCTTACGCCATGGTAGACCCGACTCTGGTTACCTTTACTGGAAATGGAAACCAAACCAATGCGATATACCGAGATTCGACGCTAACCGGTTTCTTGATCTTATGAGAAACAAGCATCTAGCTTTTATCGGCGACTCCATGGCTAGAAACCAGCTTGAGTCTCTAATCTGTTTGCTCTCTACCGTCTCTAGCCCTGATCTCGTTTACAGAAACGGAGAAGATAATAAATTCAGAAGGTGGCGTTTCGAGTCTCACAACGTCACGGTCTCGGTTTACTGGTCCCCGTTTCTTGTGGCCGGTTTGGAGAAATCTGGAAACGTGGACCACAACGTGTTGCACGTCGACCGCGTGGACGAGAGGTGGGGAAATGATTTAGAACGTTTCGACACGGTCTTGGTCTCTGTGGGACATTGGTTTTTACATCCAGCGGTTTATCACGAGTCCGGTTCGGTTTTGGGATGTCATTCTTGCGAGGCAAGCAACTGTACCGAGATAGGGTTTTTCGATATCTTTAGAAAAGCGATAAGAACGACGTTGAAGACGGTGGCTAGAAACCGCCGCGAGGTGATCTTGACGACGTTTTCGCCTTCTCATTTTGAAGGCCGGCCTTGGGATAGTCTCGGCGCGTGTAACATGACGGAGCCGTACGAAGAGGGGAAGGTGCTTGAAGGTTTGGACTTGGAGATGAGGCGGATAGAGATGGAGGAAGTTGCGGCGGCGAGAGAAGCTAAGGGAGCGGAGGTTAGATTAGAAGCGCTAGACGTGACGGGAATATCAGTGTTGAGACCAGACGGACATCCTGGTCCGTATATGTATGAGTTCCCGTTCAAGAACGGTGTACCGGAGAGAGTTCATAATGATTGTTTGCATTGGTGTTTGCCTGGTCCGGTCGACACGTGGAATGAGATTATGATAGAGATGTTGCGGCGCTGGAGGGTCTAAATATGAAGGATAATTGTGGAAGTGATCCTATGGTATCATTATACATACATATGTCAAAATGCGTAATCATTTTTTCTTTGAATTTAGGTAGTTTCTTTTCTTGGATTACATAAAATCATGGGGATTATGCTTTTTTGTGGTTGTTATTTGTATTCTTTAAACAATGGAGGAGAACAAAAGATAGTTGGCTTTAGCTAGATCAAGATTCAAGAAGCACGTGTTTCATTTCCCTGTGTTCTGTAGTGATCAACTATTCAACCACTAGATCACAACTTAGCTTTTACATTGATATACAATTACCAGGACTTGCATATACTCTATGTAGACTAATCAAAACCAAAAACAACTGGAATCTTGTTTATGATTACAATTCCAGTTGTTTTTGGTTTTGATTAGTAAAGGCTAAGTAAAATTCCACTTGTTACATGATGGACTGCGTCAAATAATAAAATATTAACAGTAGCCGAGTTGTATTAGTAGTTTATCAAGAGGACATTGTTAATTATTGTATTTTTAGTAATGGACCTACTAATATATTTTAGCTTAACTTATAACTGGGGATAATATGGAGCCGAAAGTCTAATTAAATGGCTAATTGGAAAGCTATTAATAAATTTTGACAATTTGTAGTGTCATTGTTTATAAGAGGCCTTTTGTAGAGCAAGTGGCAACTACCAAGAAAGGGATGTGCACCGTAAATTGGAGAAGATTTGTTATGCTCTATGCAATTTTTTGCAGGTATTAATTTTTCGGGTTTGTAGTTGTGCAGAGGGCACATAAGACCCACATATTTTTTCTTTTGTTGTGTCTTTAATCTCCCACATATGTTATATGTCTTTCAAAAGACAAAATTTGTCATTCTTGTGAAGAAGAGATACATTTATGATTTACCCAATACAATACATTTTTTCCTTCTAATAAAACGATTTTTTAACTTATGGTCAGTTGTTTTTATTCTACTTTTACAATGAGCTGTTTATCCGTTGTAAGATTCCAGATATGATTGCTTGATTTGGATTAGTAAAATTCCTGAACCGTCCCCAAACCAACAAAAACTGTCAAATTATAGTTCAATAAAATATAAACAAAATATTTCAATGGAGTTCTCAAAATTCAAATTTGAGCCAAATTTAGTTTATAAAATCAACCGAAATAAGCCAAAGTTAATTGATACTTTTAAACAATTTCCACCTGGGCTTCCACATTCTACAACTTTATGCCTTTTTTTTGGAACTCCTACAACTTTATGCCTTCCACGAACTTTATCTATACATATATGGGTTTCAAGATTTTGAGGAACAACAAAAATATCGAGAGTCTCTTTCAAATGGCTGTAATTGCTAACTAATGTAGAAGTCACATTGTACCTGTCTTTCAAGCGCGGGATCACAGTTCTAGACTGAAGAACAACAAAAATATTGGCCATCCTGGAAAATAAAATGATCAAGTTTGCAATCATATTACTTCACTCCCTTCGTTGCTATCACGCTAATTAGTAAAAAAGACGAAACGACAAATTAAAATGACCATGTCACAGATACTTCGGATTTGTCCACGAAAAATGTGGTCTCGACCCGCCGGATGTCCCCGGATTATAACAGAATGTGTTTTTTATTTCGCGAGCTGATATGATCTAGAAAACGATGACAGGTCTAAATCATAATATATAGGGACTGTTTTTTTCACCATTTGTCGTTTCCATCCAAATGATTCATTTGTATGATCTATCCAGATTTTTGTAACTGTTTGTTTGTCCATCTAAATGAATCATCTAAATAGATCTTATGTTTGTTTCTTTATTTTTCATTTCATCCAAATGAGTTTTGTAAAAAAATTACTAAAATATCTTTGTGTTGTTTTGTTCATATGTTCGATATTAATTTTAAATATATTGTGTTTAATTATTTAGTTTAATATATTGACATTAGAATTATTTTAAAATTAACTAGCTTTTTGACGGTTTGGGCCGAAAAAACAAGATTTTCTTTTGTTTTAGCGGAAAAACGCATTTTTCAGTTTTGGCGGGAAAACGAGATTTTTTTTATTTTAGTGGGAAAATACAAATTTTCATTTTTGGCGAGAAAATAAGTTTTTGCGGTTTTGGCGGGAAACACATGTTTGGCGGGAAAACGCATTTTTACGGGTTTTGCGGAAAACATGTTTTTACGATTTTTGCGGGAAACACATTTTTACGGTTTTTCGCGGAAATATATGTTTTTTAATTTTGGCAGGAAAACGAGATTTTTTTGGTTTTGGCGGAAAAATGAATTTTTCGATTTTGGTGGGAAAACAAAATTTTCTGTTTTAGCGGTAATACACGTTTTTGGTTTTGATGGGAAAACTAAATTTTGCAATTTTGACGACGAAACACATTTTTGCGGTTTTGGCAGAAAAATGAGATTTTTCGGCTTTGATGGGAAAACGAGATTTTGCAATTTTGACGAGGAAACGCGTTTTGTGGTTCTGGCGGAAAACACGTATTTTTGCGGTTTTTGCGGGAAAACGAGATTTTTGGTTTTGGCGGAAAAACATATATTTTGGTTTGGGGGGGGGGGGGTATTTTGTAATTTTTACGGGAAAACATGTTTTTACGGTTTTCGCGAGAAAACAAGATTTTTCGGTTTTGGCGGAAAACAAGATTTTTCGATTTTGATGAGAAAACAAGATTTTATAATTTTGATGAAGAAACGCATTTTGTGGTTTTGGCGGGAAAACATATTTTTGCGGTTTTGGCGGGAAATGAGATTTTCGGTTTTTGTGGGGGGGGGGACAAAATCGCGATTTTTGCGGAAAGATGCGTTTTTGCGGTTTTCACGGGAAAATGAGATTCTTTGGTTTTGACGGAAAAACAAGTTTTTTTTGTTTGGGCTGAAAAACACGTTTTTGCGACTTTGGCGAAAAAACGTGTTTTTGTGGTTTGTCAAGTTTCGTATGTGATAAAATGATATTATGTTTAGGTGTGTAGTTTCTGAATTGCATTAGAGGTATAATAGATATTATACCATTTTGAATGAATCATCTTCATTCAAATGATCCAAATTGGCTCAGCTGAATGGATTTTAAAATTAAGCCTAGATTTTTAAAAGTCATTTGGATGGTCCATCTGAATGAATGAGCTATACTTTTAATGACTAAATAAACAAAAGTCTCATCTTCATCCAAATGACTCATCCTTTTTTTTAAACAACAAGATACTTAATATTAAAGCCTAAAACGGCAGAACAGAGTGAGGGTTACAAATTGCAGCTTTTGCAAGAAGATCTGCAACAGCGTTCATTGCAACAGCGTTCATGGTGCGAGGGATGAAAAAAAAATGCATAAAACAATAGGGTCTCGATGTCCAGATTGAGTCCGTAGATCTCCACTGGATAAGTCTTCGAGATGAATGCATCGATCAGCACCTGGTTATCTGATTTCAAGCAGATTTTGGTGAAACGCAAAGATTTTGCGTGTAGAAGAGCCTCCCTAACCAAATGGCTCATCCAAATGAAAAAACAAATATGTTCATAATATAAATTTAATTCAATAAAATTCAAAAAAAAAATCTAATTGCTGAAACAAAAATAAATAAATCAATCAATCCGACATTTTTTTATCTTGGTGATCTACTTGATTAAATACGTAACTAAACCTAAATCTTTTTTTGTGTGCAAAAAAACTAAATCAAAACCTTGCAAACCAGTTTATACTATAAACCATAATCCCCTAGGCGCTAGCGAGTAGCAAACCTTCACCTAGTTAGATATACACTCGTATATACCGCAACTTTCGTATTAGGCCCATATGTATCAAATCCAGAACTTATATACACTAGTATGGGCTTTACCTTATATATATATATATATGAATTTTGTTCATTTCAGACCTTTACAAAATAAATGATATTATTTTAATTTATTTAGTTTAGTAGTTCTTTTAGATTTAACAAAAACATATATATTTGAAACAATAAAAAAAAATATTCCTTACATAATTTAAACCGATTATGCCCTACAGATAGTTCAGGCTGTTTTTTTTTTTTTTGTCACAAAGTTCAGGCTAGTTATTTCACTTTCTTCTGGTCAAAAAAAATATTTATATTATTAAAACTGAAGTACATTTATTACTGTTTGGAAACATATATAACAAGTTAAATAAAAATTGTTTGGTAACTTTGATAGCAGTATTTCTATACTTTATTTTATTTACATATTCAACTAAGCATTTACAACAAATTAAATATTTTCCTTTTATATTTCTTTTTGTTTATATATTTTGCCACTACATTTCTAATCAATAGAAATTAATTAATCATATTTTTAAATTTTATCTAACCAAATCAGTATTCATATATTGATCATTATTAATATTGTATGAATATTAACTAATTGTCAAATTATAAAATATAAAAAACATACATAAATTTTTTTATAAAATCGACAGTTTAAGAATTTATGTTCATTATAAATTAAATCAAACATCTGCACGGGGGTGCGGGTCAAGTTCTAGTTTTACTTTATTTTTGAACAAACAAAGAAAATCTAACATAACATGCAGTCATGCACATTCAAAAGTCAGTGTAATTCAGGATCTATTAACACGAAAATTAATTAAGCATCAGCCAGTATACGTCGCGCGCCCCTAGTCATTTAAGAAAATAGGCTGGTCACAGAGCTTACTCTCAAGTGACGAACTCTTTACAAAATAAAACTCTAATTAGGCTGGGCCATAGAATTTTTTTTAATTTTCTTTCTATGCATTTTCTTTGGACAAGCTAAGGTGTCTCAAACCAAAATTCAACTAAGCCTCAGAGTCATAAGCTTCTTTAAATTTTATTAGTAAAATCGACTTCTGGAATCAAACAACGTGTACAATGTATATACATTAGAGGTAATAGCAGGAATACAATGTATCCATGATTCGGAGATTATATATTCTTTTTTTTGTCCGTTGGGAAAATCTCATATCCAGGAATCTCTGAAAGTGGAGTCGAACCCCGGTGCCTTGAATGTCATTTAGTCACTAGACTAGGTTGACCCGGCCGGAGATTATCAGTGGCGGATCTATGTGCATGGATGGGGTGTCAGCTGACACCCCTTAAAATATATAAACCAGTTTTGTTAGGCTATAACAATCAACTTCGTCGGCTCTGTTGGTTCTCTTTCCTATGGTTGACACCCTTAAACCAAGGTTCAACTCCCCTTGACACCCTTTTTTTGTTTCTTTTTCATCATACACCTAAAAGCCCATTAACTTTTGACCCAGGTTTTAATAAAGCCTGGATCCGCCACTGGAGATTATATATTCATTACATAAAAACATAGTAGATTGCTCTAGATATCCAAAGACATATATTTACATTGGGTGGGGTTTTGCGGTTCGGACCAAAAAGCCTACTTCAGCAATATCCCATTGACACTAACGACTTATATAAACACAAGGTCACACGCATTTATTTTTATTCACGCCACAAAGAAGGGCCAAGAAAAATATTTAAACGACCCTCCTTTCCCTCTTAAGAAAAAAGAAAAAATAATACAAAATTCACACAGGACTTTCTTCCTTATTAAATAGCAATGGAACTTTGTAGTCATCTTCCTCGTGATGAATATATTTGATGGGTTTTCTTTCTTCTTTTGGATTTTGTTTTTCTTCGGCTTCCCTCAGCTGTCCCCAAGACACTGTGTAATATCCGACGCCACCTATGGCTGCTCCTAACACACTGCACTCATGTACCAATATCAAATACTGATCAACACTTATGCGTAAAAATATACGATTGTTAACTAATCTGTTCACGGACCTGCCGTAGTGAAGACTGTTGACGAAGAAGCTGGTGCCAAAGAGCGTTGCCCAAAATATGCCAAAGGGTTTGAATAATGGCACGTAATATGGTCCTTTCATTTGGGTGCACTTTACATGTACGCTTGTCCGTATTACACTTCCGAAGATTCCCTATTTTTATTACACATCATGAAAGGTTCGTAAACTATATGATTTACTTCTTCTTTTTGTTTGTATATAAACTCTTTATCTTAAAAGTCAGTAAATTAATTACCGTGGCAATAACGAGGCAAAGATCGAAGTAAGGTTTGATCTTCCATGCACTTAGGTCTTTTTCCATGAACAACGAGAAGATTAGGCATTGGATCGTCCCGATTATGCTGTAAAACGAAGCCACTTTCATTACATGTGGATACTTTTTGACCGTCCCTGTCTGCCAAAGATTAAAGAAACATTAGTCTCATAATTGAATAGCATGCATTAAGATGGTTTCAGTATTATTGATGGTTCATATTGTTGTTGAGTATACCTGAATAACATTGAATAGGGAGACAGAAAAAACAGCGGCCGCCAAAAAGATACAGCCGAGGAACCAGTTGTCAGGGATGTTGTAGTAGACCAATAGTTTAGGGACTGATTTGAGAAGACGAGTTGGGGAAGAAGACGACGCTGGTCTTATGAAGGGACCTTTGTACAATTCTTCAGCGAATGCTCCGCTTAATGAGATTATTGTTCCCATAACTTTAGCCCTCGTGCTCATGTTTCTCCAATTTAACTTGCTCCTTCTATATAACCATACATATATAGATGGTTACAATCTTACAATATTAAATATCACATTTAATTATATGCAGATTGTGAAATTGTTATGATAGATGGCTTACCCGAGGATAAGATTGAGCAAGAAGGAGAATGAAGGAATGAGTAATCCCATTGCACATACCACTATAGGTGAGCTGAAGCTTAGTCCCACAAATGCTAAGTTTTGGAATAGAAATATCCTTCACATGTTTAAAATATTCCGACACAATCAGTGTTAGTGTGTATGCATGAATAAGATTTTAAGTACGTTAAAATGTATGTAAGCACGTGCGTACGAGCAAATGGGCAAAATAATTGGACACAACGCCATGCAATTTTTATTAATTTTATATTAACAACACAAAGAAAACGTGTTGTGCGACGATGTATGCCGCTCACAGAGAAAACGCCACGATACAAAAATACTAAAATATGTTTAGGTGTAGTTGTTTATATTATAACCGAGAAAATGAAAATTCATGTCATGTGATAATATTATCTCCGTTTAACAAAGATAAAAAAGACTTTGAAAAAATGTAAAAAAAAATTGTGTGTTTTCTATAAATATTCACAAATTTCTTAAAAAATGATTTAAATTGATTTTAATTATTATTTGGTTAACTTTATTAAAATCGATAATTATAAAATAGTATATTTATGATAAATATTTAATATATATTAATATACGTAAATAAATAAAAATATTGTATTTGTGAAATGGAAGGAGCATGATATTCATCAAACCATTTTGTGGTTGATACGTGTGCAGAGTTTCCCAACACAGAGTTCCACGTATTATTTAACTGGTTTTAGTACCTCGTACTATTGTTAGGAAAAGAAAAAAATTGGGAAAAGTCAGGCATCCTAGTCCCAATATTTAAATTCATAAGAAAAGTACACACCCGGTGAAGCCTAAAAAGAAAACACGAACGAGGAGTGGCCAGGAAAAGATAGATTCTTCAGTTCTGCTAGAATATCATCACATAACCAAAAACCATTAAGTGTTAAAGATTAAATCATATGGAGTAAGACACATTATGGATCACGTGACCGACCTGTCATTTCTGTGGAAGAAGAAAGAAAAGGGAAGAAGAAGAATAGATCCTAAAGCGTTTGTGTAAACAACGAACACAAAAGGACTCATCCCTCCCGTAAAAGCCGTTTTGGCCAATATCGTAAGAGCAATCGTGCATGCCTCCATTATCACCATTGCCACAAACGGCACAAACTCTCTAACCTTCACTTCCATCTCTCTCTTTCTATACTTTCTTTTAAAAAAACGTCACGGTGTTTCCTAGCTCCAGGAATCTCGGCAAATATAGATAGATTTGGAGAGAGATGGAGAGGGAGGTGAAGAATCTTCAATGCTATTGGAGAGGATACGGAATTATTGGTTTCATTTCTCTATCATTTATAAAGGAAGAGGAACTGCCACATTTCTTTTAATATTTATCATTATCTATTTTTCAGATATAACCTTTCACGAAGAGGTGTAGCTACTTTACTAGCGTGATGAAGCTACACGAGTGACTCCACCGTTGCACTAAAGGTGAGATGCTTAAGTCGCATTCTTTTTCATTTTTTATTTCCTGACATGTGGTTAAACATAAATCCAAATAGTGTGATGCTGTATCTGAAGATCATTTTATTAGTGTAGTTACGTCGCGTTTTGTCTCAAAACGTATTTAGAGATCATGATAAACTTGTAACCTACGTGGATTCTCCTAATACATCATCAAACTCTCTATATAACACCCTGTGTTTGGACATACCTTTTCCGACTTAGATTGGTAAATGTCATGATATAAAGCACCCGCTCTCCCATGGAGTATACTGGTTAAAGTCATAATTATGACGAAGAACAAATGATATATCTAAGCTAACAAATAGTAAGTGATCGAATGATTTAGTGACTATGGCTCACGCATTTTCCATTACGATTACATGGGATATGACCATAACTTCTGCTAACAAAAATAAAAACTTCAATCTCAGAATTTTTTTTGCTCAAAATATCACTGAAGAAAGAGTATTTTAAAGGCCAAAACAAAAGGAAACGACAAGGAATTTGCTTGACATAAGCAACGTAAAATCTTGTAAATTTTACAATCATCATATTAATTTATACGGTAGGCCAGGCTATTTGTCTACTCCTGGCTGCGGTTGATTAAGGACCCACATAAGGAAATATTGAGATGATGGGTCCAAATTGAATAATGATAAAATTGATGACCCGATATTTTTATCAAAATGAATTGAAGAAAGGTGTCATTTCTCGTCAACCCTCCATTGGAGGCCAAGTATTTGATACTGTAATGGTTAAGTGGATTCATATTCATCCAACAAAAAGTTAGGTTATGATGATGGTTCTACGTTATTTAATTTCTTCCCTAATTCGTAAACATTACGTCTGACGCTAGGCCGGTGAGTTTTCTGATGATGATTGATTTTGAATCCGTACATCGAATACACATGCATAATTGGAACTTTTCATCGAATGCTGTAATATCATTTCCAGTTAATATGTAAATCTTAATTCTTATATATGAATTAGTTTGAAAATGGGGTTGGAACTCTGACCATTGGATCAAATGGTTCAGAATTCTGACCATTTTATAAAATATATAAAAATTTGTATAATTTGTTCAGCCATGCCAAGAATGAAATCAATTAATAGATAAACAGAATAAACATGTTATTCTAGATTGAAAGAAAAACATCTGTTTTTTTTTCTTGTTTAATATAATTATGGATGCGGCTCTTCAATGTGATATTAAGACCAAGTTATGAGGTACATTTGGTTAGGTTTGAATTGAGCTCCAAATACAAGAAAACAAACAAATATTGATATGAATATAGTAAAGAAAATGTTTTGTTTAGTTTACTTTCTTCCTTATGTGGTTGTGAAGTTTGACGGCCTAGGTTAGGCCCAGTACTTTCTCTTTATGAGAAGATATATATGGAGTGTTTTTTTTTTCTAAAAGATATTATTGGTTTGGTTTTAAAAATCTTTATAAAATATGTTATTGGTTTGAGAATTTTCAAAATCCATTAAATCTCTTATTATTTAAAATGTTTAGTTATTGTTCACTGGAGGGGGGAGGTCATTGGCAAATGAATTCTCATCAACTTTGAAAATTTTGAGATCACATTGTTATTGGTTTGAGAATTTTCAAAATCCATTCAATTTCTTGTTATTCAAAAAGTTTAGTTATTGTTGATTATTTAATTCTAAATAATTTTATTGTTATTGGAAAACGAATTTTATCTATTTATATTCATAAGACATGATTTTCAAAATATCAAGTGTATCTATGAGATTTACAAAATCCATGTGATATAAAAAGCCTAGAAAACAACATAATCATTTTTGCCAAATATCTCTTGTATTTTCAACCAAATTATAATTCATTCTATATAATTACTTTTTGGATGCATACATATATTTTATTGTTTTATCATTAAATAAAATTATATATTTCGAATTATACGTTTTTGTACTCAAACCTTTTTTTTTTGAGTGGGTGATCCATAGGAAATATTGCGTATAGCGGAAGTGGAGGCAGAGGTATTGGCAGAGGTCCAAAGAATGGAACCGGAAACGAATAGGGGGCTGGTCCCGTCGGCTGATTGGCTAGCATTAGAGACTTTCCGCATCTGCTTCGTTGATGGAGCATGGAGAGCTCAAGATAAGTTCTCAGGACAAGGATAGATTTGCACGAAAAATGGTTCGACAAAGAAAATTATGGGCACAATGAATCTCCGAAGAACCTTATCTCCTTCGCATACTGAATGTGAAACTTTGATATGGGCTATGGAGTGTATGAAGACCCTCAACTTCTCAGACGTAGTTTTTGCAACAGACTGTTCTCAACTGGTGAAGATGGTGTCATCACCGGGAGAATGACCAGCTTTTACTACACATTTGGAGGAGTTCCAGCGCAGTAAGACCTTCTTCCCTACCTTTAAGATTCGACATATTCCAAGGACACATAATCTAGTGGCGGACAAGTTGGCACGGGGTGCTAAGTATTCACCTTCTGCTATGTTTTATGTTGATTATATGCCTCTGGTTTGGTTTTCTGAGCTGGAAGAGCATAGAGCATAGATTAGTTATTTTATTGTTGTAAAAAAAACTCAAACTTTTTATATTTTTTAACTTTGTTTTGATTTTTTTTTTCATTATATAAAATTTTGTGGGGGTCATTGGCAAATGAATTTGCATAAACTTTGGAAATTTTGAGATTTTATTGTTATTGGTTTATTGATTTTAATAATCTTTGTAAAATCCATGGTTATTGGTTTGACAATTTTCAAAATCTATTAAAATCTCTTGTTATTTAAAAAGTTTAGTTATTGTTGATTCTTTAATTCTAAATAAGTCTATTGTTATTGGAAAATGAATTCTCTCCATTTTTACTCATAAGACATGACTTTCAAAATATCAAGTGTATCTATGAGATTTATAAAATACATGTGATAGAAAAAAATAGAAAACAAAATAATCATTCTTGCCAAATATCTAATATCTTTTGCATTTTCAACAAAAATTATATTTCGTTAGATATAATTACTTTTTGGGTGTATAAATATATTTTATTGTTTTATCATTAAATAAAATTATATATTTCGAATTATACGTTTTTGAACTCAAACTTTTTATATTTTTTTGAATTTTGTTTTGATTTTTTTTTTCATTATATATATATATATATTTCAATTTTTACAAAAAAAAAATCAAATTTTTATTTTAAATTTCTAAAATTATTTTGAAACTATTTTTAAATTTTTTATTTTAAAATTTTAAGTATTTATTTATTTATTTTTTAGATTTTATTTTAAATTCTAAAATTTCTTAACCATATATTAATATTTACTAAATGAATGATAGAAAACAAATAACATATAATCATGAAGTAGCAATTTACATAAGTCATGATAAAATTTTGTAAGTCATTGTATATATATTCTCTTAATCCACATAATTTTAAAAATCCATCAACTTTTAAAATTCACAAACTCTACAAAAATTTATCTCCCAATAACTCCTCCTAAAAGTTTTGATTCTTTTTAATGTCTTGAAATAATTTTTTTAATGCCCTATCTAAAACTTTACAAATGCACAATTTTCTTTCTTATCATCCACTAGAAAACAAAGAAAAAGAAAATCTAGAAGAAATGATATTATTAATTTTAACAGAAATATGTTCATCAGTATCTTCGTATAATATCGGGTAAAGTGTAAACGTGAAAGCCAAAAATGGATTGTTTTTATCTTGTTGTTGACTTGTTGTTAAGACTGTAAATATCATTTAGGTTTTAAAGTTGTATTAACAAATTGCTTGACCTATCTAAATTGATCTTAAGACAAAACGGATAAAAACCATGGAAACAATTCAGAACCTAATGTTTCTTAGTTTTCTTTTAACGGCACAACTATCTACAACTATAAACTGATACTGCGGACACTGAGCTCGCTAAAATACGTGAGAGTATGGGCTGCATGCATATATGTGTTTATATATACTGAGCTAAAAACATATACTGAGTCAGATTTGGCTGATGATGCAACCAACCACACGTTTGAAACAAACATATGAGTATCATCATCGTCCATTCACTAATATACCAAAAGATGGTTGTAAAATTATTGTGCTGGCAGATGTATATATTGGTATGGGTTAAACGAGAAGTGAAGCTGGCAAAAATGTTTTTCATCAACATTTCTTGTGAGCATTTAATCATGTTAACGTTTTCGGTAAATCACATGCATTTGCATGATTTAAGTTATGATCCGATCCCCAAAAAATATCGAATTATTTTCAGTCTTTCAGATATATATATATATATATATATATATATATATATATATA
>OVBX01002028.1:0-22254 GCA_900406325.1 Erucastrum elatum | reverse complement strand
ATATATATATAAGAAATTAATGATCTTACAATTAGAAATTTAACTTTTTGAAAAAAAATTATAACAATTTCTGGAAGATTTAGTAATACAAATTGTATAATTATAAAAAGAAAATGAAAATAAAACTATATTTCGAAATTTAAAATGTCATATATGAATTTATTTATTTTATAGATGATGTATGAATTATCACCTTATTCTAAAAAAAATTCTAAAAATATAAATCGATATTAAATGTAATATATGAGTTATTGTCATGTTTTAAAAAGTTTACAAAAAAAGTTATTTTATATGCAATTCTTCATGTTATATTTTTTTAGAAGAGATGTTATTTTTTTTAGTAACCATGTCATCATTTTGTAGCGAGAATGATTGTAATAACGATATGTGGTAAATAACTTTGCAAATAATATATAGTGAATTGGTCGGTGGTGACTGTCAGTCAGTTAATGTACTTTAGTGGTCGCCGTAAAAAAAACAACAGCTTCCGTCCGGCGGACATTTTTCTCGATATATAGTATAAACTATACCGGGATAACTACAAAAGTGGAAAAAAAGTGCGGCTGATATGTCCTTTGATATTTATCGATCGCACATTGACGCTACTAAGAAACGAACAGCCTTGCTCGTGCAATAATCCACCTGTCTCAAACAAGCTGTCTTTCAAGAATAGAACCTTTTTTTATTATTATTTTGTCGGTGATAGAACTTCTTTTTATCTCACATAGTCAACTGCTGAGTTACCAAGAAATATTTCCAATATTATATGAGTACATTACCCTTTATAGTTTATACACATATCTACTTCTTTTCTGGTAACAAACATTATGCATACGCCGTGTGCAATTTTCCCTTCGAAATATATATCAGACAAACAAGCTTCCTGAATACCTACTTGTTTTATTTTGTTTTCTTGATTATATGATTAAATTTCCCTTCGAAACATCCCGCAAACAAGTTTCTTGTCACTCAGTACCGGCCCTGCGCAGAAGCGGCACAAGCACGTGCTTCCAGCCCATTTTAGAATATGTAAATTTTTGGCCGTTTTTTTTATCAAAGTTTCAGTAGCTTTGTTGGTTTGACTGATTATTTGGCTTCTATAAGGTGACAGGTTCGAAGTCCTTACGTTTATTTTCAATTTTTAAAAATTAATAGGCCAATAATTAGAATTTGCTTCCAGCCCAGACTTTCCTCTGACCGGCACTGTTGTCACTACAGTCCCAGAAACAGACAACAAAATTAGCAAAAATCGCACACTCTAAAATCAACAACAGTTCTTTAGTTTCACCTTAGGTACTGCAAAATCCTCTAAATATTTCTAATCTTCTCTTTTGGTAGGGATATAGACATATTAGTCCAAAAATTTGATTTGATTTGATCTACAGAAAAATAAAATTTACACTAAAAATATAATCAATTTATAAAATTGTTGTAAGAAATATTATTGCTGTTATTCAAGGAAGATTGATGGGAATTAAAGTTCTCTTATATGTTGCAAAAACCAGAATGTAATTATAGGGTTTAGGGAATCATTAGCCACTAATTTGCTACTGAATATCTGACAAAGTAGCAAATTGGTTGCAAACTATCCGGATGTTTATTATACTTAGTAGTAAAGTTTTATTTGAAAATAATTTCTAACACTTTAAATATAAAATTAAATAAATAATATTATTGCTGAGTCATCTTCATCATTTGTTGTGTATCTTAGGGATGCTATTAAATTAATAAATTCGCTAGCATCTAATGTAAGTGTAATTAAGAATGTTTCAGGGGATTGGATTCTTTACAAGATATGATGAGTTTAATAGAGTTTATTGTAATTCAAAGGAAAATAAATTCAGTTCCAAACGTAAGAGTTCAACCGTTTTGTTTTTTTTTCTTCGCAAGATTGCGTTGCTTGATCCAACAATCTTCTTCATTTTTTCTGCCATCTATAACTATTTTGCGACTCTTAAATTTTGCGACTAGCTTTTTCCAACTTCTAGTTGTAGTCGCAAAATGGTCTTAATTAACTATTTTGTCACTAATAGGATAGTTTCTAAATTCATGTTTTCTTATAATGTCATCGTCACCAAGTGATATATCATAACACAATATCCACATATACAGCTTTACTCATTCTATACCCAAAAAAAAATTCGTATGAAAAATACTAATAGCAGCAATCCCTCCAAATATCTTCTACTTGCTAGTCTCACCTTAAATAAAAAAAGAAATACGAGTATGTAAAAGGGAAGTCACTCAATAAGATATGTGATGTTATACTCGAAATCTATGGATTCAGTTATTGCACTCCAAATACGAATAATTTAATTTTAACATATTACAAGCACGACACCTAATTAAATACGCAAGAAATAAACAATGGTCCCAACATATATATAGTCGATGCTCACTTAGATAGAGCTCGGTATCACCCCCTCGTAGACATCTCCTTCTGCGTAGGATTCTTGTATGGGATTAGTGCCCATACACACTGTCTGTAGACGCTTATCGACCTCACGAGCTGCGGCTGGTTGGAACCCCCACATAACACCCCGGTCATACAGATACACACCTCAATCTGTATCCGGCTCCTAACATATATACAACAACACACAACTGTATCCGACAATACGCCAGAATAAATTCTATATATATATCAAATTAAATCACTCAAGCAATGTTGAATCATCTGACTTATTATTTCAAGTTTAAGCAGAGAACCTAAATAACTATCAAGTATACTCTAAACTGACATCAAACAGACTCAATTCATGAAGATGGAAACACTTTTAGAACTAAACTATGCATATTCAAAGTCTGAAGCCTGAGTATGAAAAATAAGAGAATAGTCATCACCTTAAGCAGATATACTTTGTCCAACAAAACTCGTTTAAGTAACATCCAAAGTTGCATGCTTCCTTCCAACGCATGAAATAGTTAGCTTATGCTAAATATGCTACTTGTAACACAAGTAACAAAGAAGATAACACTTAGCTGCTACACGGCTTGGACTACGGTTGATAATGGTGGTTGGATCTAACTCCGGTGATAATGAAACGACTCTCCGGTGACATGGCTTGCTTCTCCTATGGCTCACGGTTAACGACGGTGTGGTTGGTGTTAAACGCCGCAGCTCCAGTTTAGATCGTGTCTCCTCCGCACCTCTCGGTTATGATCACAGCTATGACGAGGGTTGATAAAGGCTCCGGCGCTGCAAGGATCTCAGACCTTCCTCCGGCGAGATGATCATGACGGTGGTGTTGTAACGGTAACTGCGAGTCTCTGCGACCATCACATTGTTCTCCCGTGGATGATACGAGTTCGAGACGAATGACGAGTGTGGCGGCGCAAATGAATCTCCAAACCAACACGGTATTGAGATGAGATGAGATGAGATGGAGAGCGATCAACTAGGAAGGAGAAAAACATGACTGAACTCTCTCTCTCTCTTTATGTTGATGTTTTGACGGCTGAATGAAGAAAAGGATGCGTACAATTATATACTTAGGTCTAACTGGTGACCATTAAAATAGGAATAGAAATGAGTAGGAACAAAATAATAGAAGTGAAAATAAATATTTATTCCTTTTGTTCCATATCGATTTTGATAAGGAATGTTTTTTTCTATAGTTCTTTAAAATTCAAGGAATGATAAAGAATAAGACGTAACAAAAATTCCTCATAAATGATGTATTTTTTAAGGAATGAGTCGAAATTGACTATTATTTTTAGTTCTCTATGTCACCAGTTGGACCTTAGTTATACCCCGATTGATCAATTAAATAATCGAACCAACATATAGCTGGTTTAATGGTTTGGTTCAAGAAAACAATTAAACCAAAACCAGCTTTTGTTTTTTACAAAATGGGGTCGTTACAGGAAATAATACAGTAACAAATTACGTACTCTCATTTTCTTCTTTATTTAAAAATTAAACCGTTCTTGGATGTATCTCTACAAGACTATATAAAAGGTATTTCAAGATCTTGTTTTGATACCAGAGCATAACAAGGTCCTAAATAGTTGTCTAAAAAAACGAGATCCTAAATAATATTTATAGAAGAATCAAATTGTAGTAAAAAAAGTTGAATCATAGATACTAGTTTCAGATATCAATCAAATATTTTATAGCGATGCATAGAGATGACACTGTGTGTGTCTGGATGTGCATGTGAGACAAAAACTAATCATTTTTGAAAATCAGTTTCATCCAACAAAGTGGAGCAAGAAAAAAAGACAAAAAGAATCTCACACGTTTGGTTAGACAAATGAGGGACCCACGAAGAAAAAGAAGGTGTAATGACACGAGTCGTAACGTGTAAGTTTTCGCCTTCGTGTACCGATTTTGGATTCATTCACCAAACGAGAACCGTGCAACCCCCACATACGTTGACCCAAAACTAGCATATTTCTTTCAGCTAACATACGTTGACCTAAATAATCCAAACGTTGATTTTTTTTGTATATGTAAACATTAGAAGAGATCTTTTGTAATCGCTGCTGCAAAAGTGGCATTTGCTTTAATGCACACGTTGTCTTGCTGCTGCGACAGCACATAATGAAATGTATGAAGCTTCAGAGCCATGACGGTGACGTTTCAGCTTACCCTTTCTTTTTTTGACACTCACTAGCAACTGTTACCTTAAAAAGGCAATCTGTGTGGAATCTTGGCAAGTGTGCAAATGCTGCAACTTAATAGGCCCTGCATTGTCCACTGTCCTCACAACATACCTGAAAATTGAAATAGAAATCCATTTGGATGAAAGACAGTGTACACAAAAGAATTGATGGCATTAGAAATCAGACTCTACTGGGAGCTTTTGTTCTACATCAAAGATTCTATGCTTGAGCAACAAACACTTGCAACCTCCGTACAGAGCAGAGAAGTAACTGGATACATACATGAACCATGGCCTGGTTAAATAAGTTTTCATTCCTCTAGTTTGAGAGACTTCTCCTTCCTTGAGCTGCTTATCTCAAGGGTTTCAGTCCCAGAGATGCTCTCAGCCTATTAGCTTCTGCAATTTCGGGATCAGGATGATCTGTTCCATCTTCCTTCACCTTCTTCTCTTTCTTTTTCTTTGGTTCCTCCCTGTCCCTCACATCATCAGTCTCGTGCCTCTTACGATCCCTACTTGTGCTTCTACTTCTACGCCTTGCTCTGTCTCTTCTGTCTCCTTCTCTATCTCTGCCTCTTTCTCTCTCCCTATCCCGGCCTCTATAGTGATGATCTCTGTCTCGAGCACGCCCACGTTCTCTGTCATAGTCTCGGTCCATGTCATAGTCTTTATCATAATCACGATACCTGCCAACAACAACAAAGCTAGTGTCAATTATAACTCATGAAACAGCCAAATCAGGTCTCAAACACAATCATAACGACAAGCTATAACAAATAAAGCACACAGACTGTGAGCTACTGTAATAGTGTTTGATCCATCAAACTTTTCACTGTAAACTGTCAGTACAGTAAAACCTGTAAGGATCTCCAAAAGTTTCAATTTCGGAAGCTGTATGCAACCTCTGATGGCTTGAAATATCATTAGAGGAAACATAGATTCTAAAGACAGAACACTGGAGATGATGCGCGAGCATTAGCCAGATCAAACAGCTTCCACAATCATAAGAAACAAACATATCAGCAACAATATCTAGCAAAGGGCAGGGATCCAGATACCTGTGTCTATGACTTTCACGTCTCCTATCCCTCTCTCTTTCTCTTTCTGTTTCAGGACTCCGACGGTGATGATCCTGTAAACAAGGAGGAAGATGGTATCAAACATTGAGCTGCTTAATAGAAACACAAATCAGAACAAATAAAAACTATAGCAGAGTTAAAGCAGTGACCTTTTCATCTTCATTCTCCTCTTTTTCTTCTTCCTCTTCAAAGTCATCTTCCAAAACACTCTTCCTCGGCTTCAACGCACCATTCTTTTCCAGCGTACACCTATCATCACAACAACAGATTAACACAAAAAAACAAAAAAGCTACCATTCAAACTAACACTTAAAACCCAAAAGAAAAAGAACAAACCTTTTCTTCAAACGTGGCATTGCAATATCACAAGAATAATCCTTAGTCAAAAGCTCATCAATGACTTCATCCACATGCGTCAACTCAAACCCTAAGTAGATAAAAAAATAAAAACTCGTCAGTAAATAACACAAAACCAATCAAACACTTTCAAATCCATTAAACAAAAAAAAAACAAAAACTTACTCCCATCAGATAGCTTCTGCCTCACTTTCCTATAATCATTATACAAAGGCTCAAGGTAACGATACACATCAACGTCAGACCCAGTGAGCCGCAGATAAAACGCACCAAGAACACGAACATACCTGCAACCAAAACCAACCATCAAGAACCAACCTTTCCAACACCCAAAAACGTTATAATGACAAAAGACAAGAGCTTTGGTAAGAACACGAACATATCTGCACAAAACCTAACCTTTTACGACACTCAAAAACATTATACAGACAAAAGACAAGAGCTTTGGTAAGAACACGAACATATCTAAAGAAACCCAAATCATCTCAAGACCTAAACTTTACAACACCCAAAAACGTTATAACGACAAAAGGCAAGAGCTTTACTTGTAATCATCGTTCTTGATGAACTCAACGACGATCTCCTTCTCTGGCTGGATCTGCAGCATCTTCAGGACGAGGCAGAGGAAAGGCGTGGGCTTTCGGTTGCCGCCGAAGGTTCCGCCGACGTGGTCGAGCTCCATGGCTTTGTCGACGAGGGTCTCCGCCGTGAGGCCGAAGCACTGCTCTTTCCAGAATGTCTGGTCGACGATTTTGTTACGCACGATCGTCTCAACGAGGTTCTGTGGGTTGGTGCCTCTTATGTTCTTGGCTAATGGGTCCGTGCGGTTCGCCATTGTTGGCGGGAGAGAAGAAGCGGGAGATACGCTTGGTTGGCCGGAGTGAATTTGGATTCGACGACACGGTGTAGAAGACGGAGACGCTAGGGCAGAGGTCTAAACTCTTGTAGTGTGAAAATTAATCTGGTTTTCTATTTTGCATTCTTTTATAATGGGTCTTGGGGGCGGTTATTTTAAAGCACATAATTAGAATTTAATATATAGTGATTATTATTTATTTTAGGGATGGAATCAGGTTAACTATTGTATTTAGTTTAGGTTTTTCTTTTTTCAAAAACATTTGGTACAATTACATCATCACATTATCTAAATTTTTATTACAAAAAAGTTACTTACAATTTATATACAATAATTTATACCAAAAAAATTTATATACAATAATAATAAACAACTTCACAAAGAATATTTTAGGACGATTTTTTTTTTTGTAGTTATCAAATAAAATCAACTACGTTTTTACATGTGTGATATTTTCAATGAAAATAACTTTTCCATAGCACACAACCATAATAGATAGTTATATATGTAACATTCTAAAATTTTGGTAAGCTTGCATGTATAATTTGAAAAAATTACATGTGCGAATCGAATCATGAATCTAATGTATAATAAATCTTTAAATTTTGATTATTAGGTACATACACATATTTTTTTTAGAAAATTATTTGATGAATGTTATTTTTGAACTATTTTTTTTATCTTTCGCAATTTTAATTAGTAATTTCGAATAATCAAGCTTAATATAATGATAAGATAGTAGTTTATATAATGGGTGTTAATTCAAGTAATAAACCCATGGTGAACCGGTTTTGACCAAAAAAAAACCCATGGTGAACCGGTTACTGACAGGCCCACAAGAAATAGAGATAACGCCGTTAAGCTGGAAGTCCGTTACGAGTGTTATTACAAAGGCAAGAACCCTATCGAAGACAACTGCGGCAGGAGTGTTTTGTCCCAGCGAAGAGCCTCAAAACGAAGAAGGAAAGATAGAGAAAGAGAAAAAGTCGAAGATGGATTCAAAGACGAAGCAGATGATCGTATCAGCTCTGTGTAAACATTTCTCCTTGGACTCTGTAAGTGAAGTAGATGTCATCAGAGTAAAGCTCTCACCTTTATCTATGTGACTTTGTTTAGAGTCTTGCTTAGTAGCTGAGCTTGTTGTGTATGTTTAGGCTCTTTAGTTTAAGTGGATATCGAATGGATCTATCAAAAGGAATGTTCTTTATCAAGCTGTTGATTAGTTCTATCTATCATTGAAAGATTACACCGATCTCTCATTGTGGTTCTGTTTCTGAAATTGATTATCTTGATTTGCTTAGGCACCTTTTGTGGGAGGGGCTGGTGAGAGTGATATCAAGACGCTCTATGCTAATGTTTTCAAGGCATCTGGAAAAGAAGTGTCTGCACAAAACAACGAGGAGGTAACTTTTTTCTTCTTTTTGAGTTCCCATCATCTCGTTTATACCACATTTTGAGATGGTGGGTTTTAGTTTGTTTGAGTTTCAATTGCAATGTCTTCTGTGTGGTGGTCGTAAAGTATGAGTCTTTTATTTGGCTTTCTTTAGCACAACCAACCCATCGTCTCACGTTTTGCCTATTATTCCAGGTTTTAAAGTGGCTGGAATATGCGGAAGGTCTCCCAGCGAATTCAAAAGATTGCTTTCCATCTCTTGAAAAGTTGAATGGCGAGTTAGCTGTCAAGTCTGTGCTCTTGGGAAATGGATTGACTCCATCGGCAGCTGATGTTGCTGTGTTTGCAGCTCTGCATTCTTCAGTGGTACGACTGCTTTGCTCTTCTTGTTACTTCTTATTCTAGAAAATAACTTTTTTTTTGTTCTACATAATCTGTTGAGTAAAAAATGGAACTAACTGTTATCTGCTGACATGCTGTTTCTCAGCTTGGACTCTCGGATACAGACAAGGCGAAAATACCACATGTAGTAAGATGGATGAACTACATCCAGGTAGGCTCGATCAACATATACAATTCTCATTACTATTTTGTCAAGCTAGTCTCTCTGTGTGATGATTATCTTCTGTATTTGTAATCACTGCTCGCTATTTACTTCTACAGATTAGAGAAGGGTTGTCAGCATTGTTTGGACCACTGTCGGTGAAGTTACCACAGTTTGACTTCGAGGTGAGTTTATCTTTTCATTCCCAATTCTCATTTTAGATGATTCAGGAGGTAATTGGTTGAGTTGTATCAAGTGTCTCTTTCATTTATTCTAAACGTAGGTATCAAAAACTGTCGTCAAGGTGGATGCAAACGCTAGTGCAAAGAAATCAGCAGAAAGTGCAAAGCCTGTTGAGAAGTCAGAAGCGCAACCTAGCACCAAAAAATCTGACACTGAGGTACTGGTTTTGCTTTTGAAGTTTGATTTATATGATAGTGAGTGTAGAAAGGATCTGAAGTTTCCAAAAAATTTTTGGTTTGGTGTAGGAGCCAAAGAAGAAGGCTACAAAAGAGAAGGAAGCCAAGAAAGAGAAGAAGAAACCTGCTGAAGCAGAACCAGCTAACAAAGAGGTGGAGCTTAGTGTCAGTCTGCTAAATATTCAGGTCGGTCTAATTCGAAAAGCGTGGAAACATCCATCTGCAGACAGGTTTGTGGTCAAAACACTTCTAATCTTAGGTCTCTGTTCAAGATCTCAGTGAGAATATGGTAGCAATATGTGTAAGACTTTTGTCGTAATACAGTTTGCTTGTGGAAGAAATTGATGTCGGAGAGGGTAAAGTGAGGCAAGTCGTTAGTGGCTTAGCCAAATTCTGCAGTCCTGATGATCTAACGGTATAGTAGTGATGTCTCAATCTAAGTAATCGTTATGAAACTTAAAGCTTACTTATCTGTTGTTCCTTGGTTTCTTTGTTATGATGATGAAGAACCGCCTTGTTGCGCTCATCACAAATGTCAAACCTGGAAAGCTACGAGATGTAATGTCAGAAGGACTGGTAAAGACTTTCTTCTCTCTGCCATCATCCTAGTTCTTCAACGATCATAATGAAGATCACTCGTTCTTTGATTACTTTGCTACAGGTTCTATGTGCTTCAAATGAAGATCATTCTGTTGTGGAACCATTGCTACCACCTGCTGGCGCTAAACCAGGAGAGCGTGTTTCATTCTCAGGGTATAATAACGCTAATGACTTATTATTATCAGACCTCTTTGATTGCTCTTATTCTTCATCACTAACTTGGAGAACCTTTGTGTTTATATAGGGTGGAAGGGAAGCCAGAAGATGTACTGAACCCTAAAAAGAAGCAACTTGAGAAGATAACACCGGTATGTTTTATACATTTAACCAAATCGAACATGCTTAGTGATGTGTGTTTGCATTAAAACGGTATATATTTTTATGTTCACAGCATCTGTACACTGATGAAAGTGGCGTAGCTACATACAAAGGCATACCATTCATGACCTCAGCTGGACCTTGCACTTCCAGCATCCCCAAAGCTACCATCAAGTAGTTAACTACTTTTTTTTTATTCTCATTGGCAAAAAAAAAAGATCATAAATCTTGTTGTGACAATTCGAATTACAACTTTATTCTTATCAACCGCTGTGACTCTTTTGTGCGCTTTTTTGACAAAACAATTTTTCAGTTTCCGTTTTGATAGCTCAGCCTCTCCACCATTGCATATGCATCATATGAGACCTATAAACCGGATTTGGATGAGACTGAAACATACCAAACCATCCACTATGTACATATTGGTTTTTAGTTTGGTGGTTGAAAACAATACACAAACCTGAACGGAAAGAGAACCTACTTGCATTACTTCAATATTCAAATAAAAATTTTAATTGTATTTCTTTCTTTTTTTAATTGTATCTTAAACAGATCTATCTTATCAGGCTAATATCAACTTTACCAAGTCTTAATTCCCGGCTCAAATAATAGAAGCCCCATTTTACTAAATATTATTAGTCCTTTTATCAATTCAAACTAAATGTTTATGTGTATGTACACAAACATATTATAATTTTTTTCGGTTTTGACGGACGTTTTCCCTCCCCATAGCTGCACCCGTAAGCGAGTAAGTACTTTCCTTGAGCAGAAAGCTACCTGATGAATGTGGCTTGTTGTTGCAGTTCAGCTCTAGAGGCCGGCCCATAAGTTGGTGTATATACATATATTTCAAAAGTAAAAAGAAACCCTAAGCTAAAGGTAGAGATCGAAAACTTAAAGCTTGTCGAACAATTTAGGTTAAGAAGGAGAGAGGATGTTGTGTAACTACAAGGCGGCGCCTGAGTATGCAAATTCTAAAACTGCGGTGTGGTGGGACATGAACTCATGTCCCGTTCCAGATGGTTATGATGCTGGTCGTGTCCGTCCGAGTATAGAAGGGGCGTTGAAGGAGTTGGGATATTATGGTCCTGTAACCATCACTGCCATGGGAAACCTGAAGGAATCACCTCCTCACTTCCTGCAAAGGCTGTCTTCCACTGGAATCCTTGTTCCACAGTGTCTCAGGACACAAAAACAACAACAAGTTCTGTTCTTCAGAAATGCAGTTCGTCGGGCGATTCCTCTGCCTTGTCGTCTTTTGTTTGTAGAGCATGCAAATTTACTGGCCTAAGCGTTGCAAGTTTCACCAGTCATCTCTCCACTGAAGAATACAAAAAGACTGTAAGCTCATCCTCATCATCTCTCTCTCTCTCTGCTTCTTGTATCAAATACATTTTTTTCATCGTTTAACTATTTTTTTAGTTTCTCTCAACAGGAGAAGAAGACTATTAGGAACTTTAGAGTGCCAGACTTCTCACCTTTCTTTACGGCAAAGGCAAGTTTTAACTAATACTTTTGCCTTATTCATTTTATAATAAACTTTAAAGAGTTTTGGTTTCTTCAACTGTCCCTTGCCTTCTTTATTCGTACAGGGAGGGTTTAACCTTAAATATTTTTAGTGATTTGACGCTTTCCAGACAAGATAATCCACCACCAGCTACAATAATGTTCATATCTGATGATGTGGAAGACTTCTCTCTCTTCCTTTCTCTGGATCAACAAAGGCGTTACTACAACCTTGTTCTGGCACGCACATTTACTCCTCAGAGTATGTCACGTCTCTACCATACTGCAGAGTGGCTCTGGCAAACCCTACTGGCTAGGTCTCAGGAGACTACAAGTCGTGTTCTTTGCAAGTGCACTGCTTCGGGTGACTCTGCCTCCTCGTCGTTTCTTTGCATATCATGCTACTTTACTGGCCTAAGCGTTACAGATTTCACCACCCATCTCTCCTCTGAAGAACATAAACGAATAGTAAGTTCATCCCTCATCATCTCTTTGCTTGCTTGCTTGCTTGTATTAGTTTGCATTTTTCATTGTCTAACTATTTGAAAGTTTCTCAACAGGAGATTCTTACTATCAAGCCTGGTCCCCACGACGAGGACGAGGACAGTGACGAGGAATCAATGGCAAAGGCAAGTTTTAATAGATGAAAATTGGTTTTCACAGTCCAAGCATTATGTCTCCAAAATACTCATTAGTTTCTTCAAAACACATGTTGCAGATTAATCCAAAGAGAAAACGTCCGAGGAGGAAAGCATTCCGGACGACTCATGTACTTCTTCTTAATAGGCGTCTCTCCCGGCGTGGAGCTCGGCGTGGCCGGCCATGATGATGTTAAAGCCTTCAACAACGAGTAATTGTTGCACAAGTGTGATTCGATCGTTTTTTTACACTATTTATTTACAGTTTCTGTCTTTTGTGTTCTGATCGAGGACTTGTTTGAAGTAATTTTTATTTGGTTGTAATGGGTAATATTTGTATTTTATTTTAAATCCGACCCGATTGGATTCTAGTGAACCGTTTTGGATTAAGCCAGATAAGTTCGAGACATCGGTTCGGTTCGGCAAAACCTGCGAGTTTGCTCTAAGAGAAAAGCGGTCTCTTTTTGGGATTTTAGTAACACGGGCTGACTTGATTCAGCTAGATAACCGAATGATTTTGGTTTGGTTTGTTTGGCTTGATTGCTTTGATGAAGGAGCTCATACTTTTCTCTAAGGTGAGATTCAAGATTGCTTCATTTGCTCTTTATGAAACCAAAGCTTTTTCTTCATCTCATCTAGTCTTTTAGATTTGTTGGTACACAAACATTGATTAGAGAAAAGGAAATATTTTACCAATTGCTTTGATTTTTCACCATTTATTTTCAATATGTTTTGCATCTATTTGAAACTCCATTTTGCAATTCCTTTTTTAGTGTAAAATTCATGCTACTATGTAATTTGTTACGTTGTTGATTGAAATTATAATTTCTTTTGGATTTGAGTTGATTTAAACATGTTTCTGATTTCTTAGATATGAAAAAAATCGAAAAGAATAGTAGAAGGATGACATCAATTAAATACACGAATTTGAATCAGAAGATTTCATCTTCAATGTAGTATGAACCAACCCTGCAAATTATCAATATGAATGTGGAATCAATTGAACACACAAATTTGAATCTGAATATTTCACCTTGAATAAGGCTTGGATCATTTAGAATGTTATCACAAGTTAATTTAATATCAGTTTGGTTTTCTGGTTTATATTTCCATGGCTACTATTTACCATCAAAACATTTGTATTTTAGTTATTTTATCTCATTACGGTTTAATCCAATGTAACAAACTTTTCTTCTTTGTTGCTTAGCTAACGAGAGAGCCTGTGTCTTGTTGTTCTTGAATCTTTCGGAAGATTTTTAGAGTAGTGGTTTATGACTGGTTCATTGTATAGATTGGTTATCTCATTCCAGTTTAATCCGATTTTAGAGAACGTCTTTACCTCAAAGGCAGGATTGCTAAAAATATTGGTGTCATCCAACAGAAGCAGTGATTTTGCTTCTCTCCTATGAGCTTGCTGGAGAACATGAAAAAGATAATGACCTAGCTTGAGGCTCATCAAACCTAATAATCCACTCCTGAATCCAAACAACGGTTATCACAGAACAATTAAACATACAATTAAACATTCATTTTATGAAAGCACAAATTCACCACCGCTTGAAAAATGTTAGGACTAATTGCCAAAGCAGAGGCGCTAGCCAATAAAATCAATGGAAGACTAAAGAGTCTAACTCAGCTAAAGAAGAACCTTTACTATAAAAAAAACACAACGTGAAATCTTTGCAGTTTTGCAGCAAGTTCATTAATGTTAACAACTTTATACAAGAATCATGGGTTGATTTGAAAACGATTTTACTAGGAACCCTTAAAAAAATAACAAAGATAGAGTGAGAGATCATAGAGGAGGAAGAAGGGAGAGATACCTCTGGTGAACTGGATTCCGGTCAAGTTGAGGTATTCTCTCATCGCCATCTTTCTCAGAGCTCTCTTTTATCTCTTCACTCTTAGTTGCGTACAATGCTCTCATTCAAAATGATACTCAACTGACTTGCAACTGAAGAAGAAAACAATCATTTTTTGGTTGGGACGCCACTGCGTGAAGCTAACCAGAGAAGGAAGCTTCCTTGTGGTATTCGATACAAACTTCTTTGCTTAGCTAATGAAAGAATCAGTATTTTGTTGTTTAGGTAGTTGTTCTTGAATCTTTTGAAAGATATTTAGAGTAATGGTTTTGATTGAACACCATAAGAAAGTCTCATGAGGCATGAACTTTCGGTTTTAAAGATATAAGAACATTTTAGTTTATTTATGAAATTCAGTTTGGTATTGGTTCAATTTTTTATTCGGTTTGGATAAGAATTTAAGAACAAGCTAATGTCTGATAATTTATAAAATTCAGTCCGATTTTAGTTCATTTTTCAATTTGGTTTAGATAGCGATGTTAGGAGCCAACTAATATACGATAAAACTTTAGATGCTATTCAGTTTCAATATTTTAGGTAAATTCAGATCATTTAAATTAAAATTGATTTTTACGATTTTTCAAATAAAAATAGAAACTAATTCATACAAATTTAAATATATAGACACCAATATTTGGAGAATTGATTTTTTATGTATTCAGATCATTTATATATTTTGAATAAAAAATGTTTATGTAATTCAGTTTTTGGAGTAGTTCAGTCTATAACTAACATTTTAAAAATATTTGAATATTCGGATATTTACATGGTTCTCGATTTTTTGGGTTTTTAGTGATTTTATCTCATTAAATCATGAAAACTACAGCTTGAAAGTCGAAACATCGAAACGAACTTGCATTACTTCAAAAATACAAATAAAAGTTGTATAGTATCTAAAAGATCTATCTCATCAGCCTTACAAGATTCTGAAATATGTCCTCTGTAGCATCACAATCACACACACACATACTTCTTTCTTTAATTGAACTCACGCAAAATCGTTCTACTTGTCAGAAAATCAAAAAGCTATGATATTTTACAGCCTTTATTATACAATTCCAAATCAAAAATCATATCAGTTCCTGATGTTGGATTCTTTCTAGATGGAGGAAACTCAATGAGTTTGGTTGGTGATAATCAAACTTGATGATGGACCATTGGTATTAGTCCATGAGATTAGTATTAGGTCTTGGAGGTGATTAGGGTTACTGAGACACATGTATAAAGTCTCTTAACCTAGTTGTGTGTAAGAAGCAGACATAATACAAGAAAAGTAAGAAGATCACTCAAGAAGACTCTTGACACAAAAGAGAGAAAAGAAGAAAAGAAGGCAGATTTCGTCTGGATTTGTCAAGGAAGGTTTGGAGGGTCAAAAGGATCCCGATCGGGCTGATATTTTGTGGGAAGTTTCTTCAGTCAGTGGGTCAAAAGTTCACCAAAGGGATTTGGATTCTAACGGTTGGATTTTATGTTGTCTGGGTTTTGGTGAAGGTGGTCGTCACAGTTCTTCAGCAGTGCTGTCTTGAGTGTTTGGTAAATCTGACGGTGAGATCTTTTCTGATNTCTGATTGAGCTGAGATTTGGCAGAGGTGTTGTTGACTTGTTCATCTTGGATTTGTACGGTAGGATTAGTCTCTGGTTGCCGGAATTCTTGTGAGCTGAGGTCGTTTGGTTGCTGCCGGTTTTGAAGTTTTGTGTTGCTCTCTTGTTGTTGTTGTTCTTGTGTTGGAGATAACTCTTTGAAGCTAGCGTCTCTGTTTTGTTCAGGTTATTGAACATGGAGGACGTGGTTGTACTTACATACATTTATATATTGGATTGTTGAGTGGACTATGGTCCCGTAGTTTTTTTTCCTCATATTGAGGAGGTTTTCCACGTTAAAATTGTTTGTCTCATTTAGTTATCACCAGTGGCGGTCCCAGCCGAAATTTTCTCTAGGTTCAAAAAATATTGAATTGGTTTAATGTGGGCTCCCGAACAGTGGTTTTGTAGGTTCAATGCACTTATTTTACCAAATATGCTAGGAGATTTACGTGTTATTCAGATGCAATTCAAAATATTTGATGATTTTTGTGGGTTCAGATGACACCAGCCCTTCTTTACTGGGTCCGCCCCTGGTTATCACTTATATCAGGATATTTTCCTCACAAGTTCTCACAAAGTCAGGAAAAATACGACCGTTGTATTCTGCTGTGCCGTGTCCGCCTTTATTTCCCCAACACCTGATACATTTTATAGAGGATTGTTATCCCGGATGCATTACAGCTGATGTTTGATATGCTCTGTGGGCCAAGAAAGGTTTTCTAGTCATTACTAATTTTAATTAACAGCCCAAATAATAGAAAGCCCACTATTAATATTATTCTCTATGGGCCAAGAATAACTGCAAAGGAACCAACACAACTTCTCTCTTCTCAATATCTCTCTCTCCGATTGGTTGGGTTTAGTTCGTCCTCTCCTCTCAAACCTCCGCGAACAATGGCGGCTTCCCTTCAACCTGCATGCTTAGACCTCCACTTCGCCGGCAAACATCCTCCTCCTCTCAAACACACCAACAACCCCACCTTCCTCCGCTGCGTCTCCTCTCCGAATCTCCCCGAGCCCGACTCCCTCTCCGACTCCTCGCCTGACACCAGCATCACCCGAGACCAGCGCAAAGTGGTTCGCATCGCGTGGGAGAAGATAGTCCGGTGGTCACGCTCCTTACGCGCCAAAGCCAAAACCGATGTCCTCGAACGCACTCGCAAGGTACGGTTGTACTTGGTTATCTTGAAAATGGTTTTCTCATTCCCGGTTTAATTCAATTTATAGATGGTTATATCATTCCCGGTTTAATTTAATTTGTAGTTGGTTATCTCATTACTCTTCGTTAGGTATGTTCTTGGAGGTGGTTTTCCCGGTTCGTTATATCATTCCCGGTTTAATTTAATGTGTAGTTGGTTATCTTGTTCCGGTTTAGGTAGTTGTTCTTGGAGGTGGTTCGTTTGGTACAGCGATGGCTGCTCACGTAGCTGGAAGGAAAGAGGGGTTAGAGGTCAACATGCTTGTGCGTGACTCTTTTGTCTGCGAATCTATCAACAAGAACCACCATAACTGGTAATGTATAGCGTTGATTCCAAGTTCCAACACAAAAAAAAAACGATTCAAGAATGCTTCAGGAGTTTTTGTAGTGATGATTTGAAGGTTTCTTGATTTTTGTTACTAGTAAGTACTTTCCTGAGCATAAGCTACCTGAGAATGTGATTGCAACGACTGATGCCAAAGCTGCTTTGCTTGATGCTGACTACTGCCTCCATGCTGTGCCTGTTCAGGTTTTAACCACTATTTGAGTTTCATTGATGATAATTACTGCCTCCGTGCTGATTGATGTGTCTGCTTGTTGTTGTTGTTGCAGTTCAGCTCATTGTTTCTAGAGGGGATTTCGGATTACGTTGATCCAGGATTGCCTTTTATATCACTTAGCAAAGGTCTGGAGCTTAATACTCTTAGGATGATGTCTCAGATAATCCCCACTGCGCTTAAGAATCCTAGGCAACCTTTTGTTGCGCTTTCTGGCCCTTCTTTTGCCCTGGAGCTGATGAACAATTTGCCTACTGGTTAGGTTCACATTCTTGTTTCGTTTTTAGAACTTTAGTGAAAATAGAGTAATGTATAATAATGCTGAATGTTTTTGTATTTGATTGCCTTCCAGCGATGGTGGTTGCCTCTAAAGATAAGAAATTGGCTAATTCCGTTCAGCAGCTTCTGGCTTCTAGTTACTTGAGAATCAACACTTCCAGGTACATCATTTCATCACTTGTGAATGCCTTTAACCAGCTCGTGACTATATCCTTTTGGTTAGCTGCTTGATACTTATTTATGTCCTGTGTATATGAAATGTTAGTGACTGAGATACAATATGGTTGATTTCTTATTTTCTTGGAGGGAGTTTTGTGCACTCAGCTTGTAACCTCTGATCATTCCAGTGATGTTACAGGAGTGGAAATTGCTGGTGCCCTGAAGAATGTTCTGGCAATAGCTGCAGGAATTGTTGATGGGATGCAACTCGGTAACAACTCTATGGCGGCTCTGGTTTCACAAGGTTGTTCAGAGATAAGATGGTTAGCCACAAAGGTAGCAAATTTCAGTATCTTTCTCAATAGGCTCCATAGAAAGTGGTCTCGTCGAAGGAACTCACCACAATGATAACTGCATATTCTTGATCTTGTTGTCTTGTCTTTATGAAGATGGGGGCAAAGCCAACAACCATAACCGGCTTGTCAGGAACCGGGGACATAATGCTCACGTGCTTCGTCAATCTTTCAAGAAACAGAACAGTTGGAGTTAGGTTAGGGTCAGGGGAGACATTAGATGAGATACTAAGCTCCATGAATCAGGTGTGTGTTTTTCATTGGTCTCTTGTCTTTTAAATGGTGAAACTGAATCTGTGACTACCGATGGCACAGGTTGCAGAAGGTGTAGCAACGGCTGGGGCAGTGATAGCATTAGCACAGAAATACAACGTGAAGCTCCCGGTTTTGACAGCCGTAGCTAAGATAATCGATAACGAACTGACACCAACTAAAGCTGTTCTTGAACTCATGAGCCTTCCTCAGGTTGATTCCTAAATTCAGGATTTGTAAATTTGCTACTTCTATGGTTTTTCATTTGACGTATTCTCTGTAATATTCATGGGTTTTGCAGGTTGAGGAAGTATGAGAGAGAGATAAAACAAATTGGTTTTAAAGATCATACATATATTCAGAGGCGGCTAGATCTTTGCATTTGTGTTAGGAGATAGCTCATTACAGAGATGATTTGGAAGTGAGTTTTGTAATCTCATTAATGTGAATTGTTCATAAACATTTTACAAAATCTGTATAAAAGTTCTCTTTGCATATTCTTATCTTTCACTAACACAAAAATTAAACAGAACCCCAAAAACGAGCCACATTTGATTTTGAAAATTAAAATATAATTTTTTCAACAGAATTATTTTATTGCTACAAAAGTTAACAACCTGTTTATTCTAGGTTCTGCGTCTACACACATTTTGTCAAGTCGGTGATTTCTTTTTACCTAGAGAAACTCTTGTGGTCTTATATACTAAACACACAAAGAAGAGAAAGTAAGATGAGTGGCAGTAGCAGTACAAGTATAACAAAAACTTGAGATCAAATCCGTCTAGCCATCACAAACCATGGCATAGGTTTCTGTAATGTTATGATCAGGTTTTGTTCATATAAAATTTTGAAGTATCTAAAAAGCTTAGGTACTTTCTTTGGGTTTAAAATGAATGATATTACGAATAAAAAAATGTGTTTCGAACTCTTCTAGTCATCTGGAGATGCTTTGGAAAAAATGTACATTGTATACCTCTAGTGTTCATCACATTCCAGATGAGGTTCTGTTAATGCGCTGGGCACCAAGTTTGGGAGCTGCAGGTTTGGCTCCTCGACCACGACCAGAAGACAAAGGTTTTGCTCTGGTGGTTGGTGGTGGAGCAGCAATGGCAGCCCAAGGGTCTTCATCCTCAGATTGTACTGACTTCTTTAAGTTCAACGGTCTTGAAGTAGTTGCAGGTGGAGGAGCAGCTAGGGATCCCCACAAATCATCGTCTTCGGATTTAGCAGCTGTTTTTGTCGTGCTAATCTTTGGTCTTGAGCTTGTAGCTATTAAGAGAGATGGATTTAACACATTAACCATATCAATTTTTAGGAGGCTTTGCAAACTGATTCAGGTAAAGATTGGTACCTGCAGGTCTGGAGGGCTGAGACACAGGTCGTTTCTGAGCTGCTTGAATGTTTGAGAGAACCGGAGAAGGTTTTGGTTCATCGATAGGATCAAGATCCCAACCGTCTTTGTCGCTGTCATGACCTTCGCTAATGCCATTCTCAGTATCCCCCCAACCATCTGTTGATGTTGGGGATGGTGGGGCGGGCTGATCTGTGAAGTCTGAGTTGGAACGTGTGTGATGACTGGCTCTGACACTAGGCGCCTCCGTTGCTGAGGAAGATTTACAAAGAAGTAAACAAAATAGGGAAAAAACGAGAAGTATTAACTATCTAGAAGCACAGTGATCAATAAAATTTACATATCTGCGGTTGCACATTTCAACAAATATAAACTTCCTATGGTTGAGAGAAAACAACTTATAAATGATGTCAAGTGTACCTGTGCTTAGAGCATTTGAGGCAGCAGCAGCAGCAGCTAGAGATGGTGCTGAAGAAGAAGAAGCAAGAGACGCTTGATCTAATGGCTTACCCTTGAGAGTTAAAGAACTCATAGCCCATCTATAAGAATAAGTGAATTAGTCCAGTTAGTGTACCGAGCACTCTGACCAATGTTCATATATGTAGTTCATCTACTCTACTCACCCGATCAGACCAGCAGTTTCAGGTATAGCTGAGGTTCCTCCAGTGACTCCTGTCTCTCCAGCATTTGTCTATTAATAAACCCAAACAGAAAAATCAGTTACTTATTGTCAATTCAAATATCTCAAGGAAAGAGTTCGGTACAGCTTTTATCTCTACCTTCTCATAGTTCTGTTTTAGTATCTGAAGAAACTGTTCTACAGCCTGAAATGCCTTCGATCGAACCTCACTGTTATGAAAAGTGAGATAATGATTTACATTTTGTCCCAAGTAAAAATTACTAGACCAAAAGGGAACAACGTGCACTTAAGTAAGGAACCTGTCTTGATCAATGGTTAGCACAACAACATTTGGAAGAATCCTAGTTGCTATTTCAGTGTCGTCGTAAGTGGTACTGGTGGCACATAATGCGACAATACCTGCATTAAGTAAAAGCTCAGATGAAAGCTGGAAACAAGATAACTACAGGCATATTCTAGACCGAATGAAAGAGAACCAAATCATCCTACAAATGATGTGCTCACTAGGATCCAGTAATTGAGACATTCACATACCTGCCCCTCGAGCAGGTGGAAAGGTATCCCGCAAGGCACGCACTGTAAAAGCATTAATCAAAACTCTTTTCCTTGTCTGCATCATATTTTCATGATTAGGCACAAACTAAACCAATAGAGGTGACGAAAGTATCAAAAGAACAGTGAACTTAGTGAAGACTAACCCCTTCATTTAGGTAGGTGGCAATATTCCCGAGTAATATAGTGGTATTTGTTCTGATTGCAGGCTCTTCATCCACCTGAGGATAATATAAAATTTAAAACCACAGTTAACTCTCAAGTCCATATAAATAGAAACAAATTATTGCCATGAACAAAACTACAGAAATGTGGTTATAGTTTTACTAGAACAATCAGATATGGAGGTGGGAGATACAAACCTGTAATTTGGAAAGATGTTTCAAGAGGGATCCAGAAAGTGTACGCTGAGAAAGCTGCATCCACAATCATATATATTAGATACAAATACAATTGGATAATGACAAGGGGAAAAATGGCAAGGATAATTATACCTTTGGAGCTAAAACGAGCATTGACTTAAGAGTCAGCTCTCGCAGAAAGGCAGATGTGTCCGCAAATCCAGTAGCAACATGAGGGTATACCTATAAAAACACAGTCCCAGTCAAGGTTAATGTTCAAAGCATGCAACAAGATTGCATTTTTGTCGAACACCCACACCTAAAACAGGTTTTAGGCCAAAGAAGAGAAAATAAACGTACTTGTTCATCAACAATTTGCCCTGACATTGATTCTCCAAATTAATCAACATGTTGTAAAAGAGAAACTCTTATAGCTCTATCATTCGAAGCAAAAAGCTTGACTATCGTTGGCAGCACCTAAAGTCACATAAGAAAATAGCAGAAATATGATATATACACCAATTGAGTGGTTTAAAGCGCTTTTACGGAGACAAAGCATAGTAGTATGAGTGAACAACCTTGACTTTGAAATCTTCAGTTGATAACCATGAACCCATCTTAAGTAAAGCAGTTAATGCTGGGGCAACAGCTGACCCAAATTCAAGGGAAGACGCTAATAGAGGGAGAAGCTGTATCAACCAGAAGGTTAAGTCAAATAACGAAACGCAAAGCCAAATGTTGTCATGAAACCCCCAACAATTCAAATTCACACCTTCTTAAGCACGATCTCCCGAGGAAGCTGTTCAGCA